>CATLKN010000027.1:0-228982 GCA_950005045.1 Agrotis exclamationis | reverse complement strand
TGAGGTTTGTGTTAAAGGAGCAAAAACTGTTCTGGGTGTGGTGTATTGTCCTCCTTCTCTTGATTACTTCATCGAATTCGAATCGGTTCTTGAATCTTTGGGTTCACAGTATGCACATCACATCATTATGGGGGATTTCAACACTAACCTTCTAGCGCGTACTTCCTCTCGATCCTGTAAACTCCTACACCTGGTCGAGTCAGCCAGTCTACACGTGTTGCCTCTCCAACCAACTCACCATAACACTTCCGGTGATGATACTTGGCTTGACCTAATCCTCATCTCTAATCCTTCCCTTGTCTTCTCACATGGTCAATTTGACGCTCCTGGTTTTTCCCATCACGATCTTATTTTCCTATCTTACATCCTTAAACCCCCTAAACCCAAACCCGTGTTCCAGTACAGGCGTGCCTTTGCGCGGATGAATAGTGAGTTGCTTGCACAGGATGCTTCTAAGGTTGATTGGACTCCCCTGCAGGAAGCAACTACTGTCGATGACAAAGTTACCTTTTTCAATAAAGTTGTACTGAAGCTGTACGACACCCATGCTCCTGTTAGGAGAGTCAAGCTGAAGCGCCCTCCTGCACCTTGGATGAATCCTGAGATTCGGATGGCGATGCGACGTAGGGACCGCGCGTTTCGTAAGTTTAAAAGGGATCGATCCGAGGAAAAGTGGGACCTTTTCAAATCTGCTCGAAATCGGTGTAATCAGATGATACGCAACGCTAAACGCCGCCATGTTCTTGATAATATATCTTCTGCTTCTCCTGCTGATATTTGGAAGTTCCTTGGAACTCTAGGTATTGGCAGGTCGCGACAATCAGACCTTCCTAACACAATTGGTTTGGATGATCTAAATCGTTATTTCTGCACCGTTTCCACTCTTGATAGTCCAACGAAATTTCGAACCTTAGATTTCCTTAATGGTCTGACGCGTCCTAATATTACTCCCTTCGTCTTCACCCCGGTCGACTCAGGAGAGATCAGAAAGATTATCCTTTCCATAAAGTCCAAAGCGGTAGGTTGCGATAACATTAGCCGGCACATGATCGTTACGGCTCTTGAACAGCTCCTTCCTGCAATTTCCCATATCATTAATTATTCCTTGTATTCCTGTGTTTTCCCTTCCTTGTGGCGGAAAGCTCATGTTCTTCCACTGCCAAAAATTCCTAATCCTTCTCTTCCCAACCAATTTCGTCCAATTTCTATCCTCCCATTTTTGTCAAAAGTGCTCGAGGCCTGTGTACATAAACAATTCTCCCAGTACATTTTCCAACATTCCCTTATCAGTCCCCTCCAATCAGGGTTCAGGCCCGGGCATAGTACCGTTTCAGCCCTTCTTAAAGTGACTGACGATATAAAACAGGGTATGGAAGACACTAAAGTTACTGTCTTAGTGTTAATTGATTTTTCTAATGCGTTTAATACCGTCAGTCACGAAGTCCTTTTGTCCATCCTCTCCCATCTCATGGTCTCTCGTGAGGTGTTAAATTGGTTTTCTTCCTATCTTCAGGGGCGTCAGCAGTTGGTTCTTGCTGGTGATACTTCGTCTAACTGGTGTGATCTTGAAGCTGGCGTCCCTCAAGGCGGTATCTTATCTCCACTTCTCTTCTCTATTTTTATAGACTTCATAACCACTGAGCTTCAATGTGCGTATCATCTTTACGCTGACGACTTGCAGCTTTATTGTCAGGCGGGTGTTGACGACGTCTCAGTTGCGATCGACGAGTTGAATCGGAATTTAAGCGCAGTAAAAAACTGGTCAGATCGTTTCGGGGTGGCGCTAAGTGTCAAGCTATCATATTAGGGAGCCCCTATAGTTTGCGTAGACTGAATGGGTTAGCTGTACCACCGGTTATCTTTGACGGCGCTGTCATTCCGTTCAGCTCTGACGTCAAAGACCTGGGTTTGTATGTTGACACTTGCCTCGACTGGCGTAAGCAGGTTGCGAGTGTGAGCAGTAAAGTCACGGGAACGTTGCGGTCGCTTTATCGCTTGAAGAATGTTCTCCCTTCTCACATAAAGGCATTGCTTGTTCAGTCCCTTATTTTCCCCATAATTGACTATGGTGATGTGTGCTACTATGACCTGAATGCAGATCTACTCAACAAACTTGACAGACTTCTAAATAACTGCATTCGATTCGTATTCAATCTCCGCAAATATGATCATGTTTCCGCACAACGGTCACTTTTACAGTGGCTGCCCATTCGGCAGCGTAGAGCGTTGAGGGCTCTGACGACCCTATTTTCTCTTCTACACAAACCCACTTCTCCTTCTTATCTAACTTCTCATTTCCAATTTTTATGCTCTGCTCACTCCAAGAATCTCCGTTCCTCTAGTAATCGCCTTCTGCGATGTCCTTCTCACCGCTCTAGCCTCCAGAAATATTCCTTTTTTGTTCAGGCGGTCTTTCTATGGAATGAACTCCCTTTGAATATCAGGACGGCAACCAATCGTTTCTCGTTTAAGTTAAAGGCTCGAGAATTTTTACTTAAGAAGTTGGCAGATACGATTCAAAATTAATTGGTTGACAGTTTTTCCATTATTTTTCTTTTCTCTGCACAAAGTGAGTGTATATATGTATTATGTATGTATGTATTTAATGTATGTATGTATTATGTATGTATGTATGTATTTATCTATATAAATGTATTATATCTCTAGTAAATGTTTTTTTTTTATAGCACCTACTATGTTTTGTCTCTGCATCACCCCAAGGTAGACTGGCAGAAAATGCCTACGGCATTAAGTCCGCCTTTGTACATTGTTGTGCATTAAGTTTAATTAATAAATAAATAAATAATAAAAATATTGCAACTTTCTTACAAAAGATATAGAAATTACTGTAACGATCTCCTTAAAAAAATTAAAAGCAACTACGACAAAGTGGCATTGGAAAAGGCTGGAACAAATAGCAAAAAGATCTGGAAATATATTAAAGACGTAACGTATAGTACGAAACAGTATGAATCATTTTCAAGTTTATTACAAGCACACTCGTCTCCGCTGGAATCCGCTAACATAGCAAATAATTTCTTTGTTAATATTGGAAAGCGTCTGGCAGAAAAAAAATCACAATCAATCTCAAAACATAACCATCAACACGTAACACTGCTTTAACATCCTTCGCACTGTTAGATACTGATGAGACTGAGGTAGAAAGTATAATCATGACCTTGAAAGAAGATTGTGCCGTTGGCTGGGATAACATCTATACATATAATAAAATGGTAGGAAAGTCAAAACTGTACATTGAATATTTTTTTAAAAGAATACTTGGGGTGTGATCTACAATCGATACTGAAGCCAAAAATATAGTTTTTAGAATTTTTGTCTGTTTGTCTGTTTGTCTGTTTGTCTGTATGTATGTCCGGGATAAACTCAAAAAGTACTGGACGGATTTGAATGATTCTTTTTTTGTTGTATAGGTATTAAGTCTGGCCAACATATAGGCTATAATTTATCTTAAAAACTTGAACACCTGGTGCAGAACTGCAATAGACCAGCTAAACTATAAGAGATACAAACATGGTGCCAAAACAAAAATCGTTCCACGTGATGAGCATTTTCTGCTGAGATAATAAATTTGAAGATCTGGAACACCTGATGTGGAACTCCAAGAGCCCAGCTACACTATAACATATACAGTAATGACGTCTTAGCAAGAGTTGTTCAGCCTGATAAGCACTCTCTATTGCCGTATAAAAATTGAAGATGTGGAACATCTGATGTGGAACACCGAGAGCCCAGCTACACTATAACATATACAGTAATGACGTCTTAGCAAGAGTTGTTCAGCCTGATAAGCACTCTCTATTCCCGTATAAAAATTGAAGATCTGGAACATCTGATGTGGAACTCCAAGAGCCCAGGTACACTATAACATATACAGTAATGACGTCTTAGCAAGAGTTGTTCAGCCTGATAAGTACTCTCTATTGCCGTATAAAAATTGAAGAACTGGAACATCTGATGTGGAACACAAAGAGCCCAGCTACATATAACATATACCTACAGGAATGACGTCTTAGCAAGAGTTGTTCAACCTGATAAGCACTCTCTGTTTCCGTATAAAAATTGAAGATCTGGAACACCTGATGTAGAACACCAAAAGCCCAGCTACACCATAACATATATAGGAATTACGTCTTAGCAAAGTTGTTCAGCCTGATGAGCACTCTCTGTTGATGTATAAAAATTGAAGATCTGGAACACCTGATGTGGAACTCCAATAGCCCAGCTACACTATAACATAATATACAGTAATGACGTCTTAGCAAGAGTTGTTCAGCCTGATAAGCACTCTCTATTGCCGTATAAAAATTGAAGATCTGGAACATCTGATGTGGAACACCGAGAGCCCAGCTACACTATAACATATACAGTAATGACGTCTTAGCAAGAGTTGTTCAGCCTTATAAGCACTCTCTATTCCCGTATAAAAATTGAAGATCTGGAACATCTGATGTGGAACTCCAAGAGCCCAGGTACACTATAACATATACAGTAATGACGTCTTAGCAAGAGTTGTTCAGCCTGATAAGTACTCTCTATTGCCGTATAAAAATTGAAGAACTGGAACATCTGATGTGGAACACAAAGAGCCCAGCTACATATAACATATACCTACAGGAATGACGTCTTAGCAAGAGTTGTTCAACCTGATAAGCACTCTCTGTTTCCGTATAAAAATTGAAGATCTGGAACACCTGATGTAGAACACCAAGAGCCCAGCTACACCATAACATATATAGGAATTACGTCTTAGCAAAGTTGTTCAGCCTGATGAGCACTCTCTGTTGATGTATAAAAATTGAAGATCTGGAACACCTGATGTGGAACTCCAAGAGCCCAGCTACACTATAACATATACAGTAATGACGTCTTAGCAAGAGTTGTTCAGCCTGATAAGCACTCTCTATTGCCGTATAAAAATTGAAGATCTGGAACATCTGATGTGGAACACCGAGAGCCCAGCTACACTATAACATATACAGTAATGACGTCTTAGCAAGAGTTGTTCAGCCTGATAAGCACTCTCTATTCCCGTATAAAAATTGAAGATCTGGAACATCTGATGTGGAACTCCAAGAGCCCAGGTACACTATAACATATACAGTAATGACGTCTTAGCAAGAGTTGTTCAGCCAGATAAGTACTCTCTATTGCCGTATAAAAATTGAAGAACTGGAACATCTGATGTGGAACACAAAGAGCCCAGCTACATATAACATATACCTACAGGAATGACGTCTTAGCAAAGTTGTTCAGCCTGATGAGCACTCTCTGTTGATGTATAAAAATTGAAGATCTGGAACACCTGATGTGGAACTCCTAGAGACCAGCTACACTATAAAATAATATAGGAATGACGTCTTGGGAAAGTTGTTCAGCCTGATGAGCACTCTCTGTTGACGTATAAAATTGAAGTACTGGAACACCTGATGTGGGACACCAAGAGCCCAGCTACATATAAGTATAGGAATGACATTTTAGCAAGAGTTGTTCTGCGTGATGAGAAAATTGAAGATCTGGAACACCTGATGTGGAAATCAAAGCTATCAATAATTTCACTGCAGGTATAATTTTAAAATAACATTAGCTGGGAGTACCTCCACGCAGTAAAGGCGGTAACAGTTTAGAACTAATTTTAGATGATGAATAAAAATTTGACTCTGCAAGCCAAAACTCCCATTTATTTTTTTACCCGGGCTCTTGAAATTGGACATCAGACTTATCAGATGTTCGATTTTGACGACCCCGTGCCGCTGGCATAAGCAACAGAATCCACGTACGAAGTCGCGGGCAGCAGCTAGTCTCTAATAAAATTATAAAAAAATTCAAGGACATTTTGGTACCACCTCTAACCTATATTTTCCGCATTTGTTTGTCTTTGGGTCATTTTCCAGAGTGTCTCAAAAAAGCTGTAATTATACCTATCTACAAGGTGTTGTTTTGCATCCTCGTCAAATTTCAGGTGGTTGTCGTAAAAGACATAAATAATCAATTGAAAGTACAGTCCGGGTCCTAACTAAAAAGCGCTGCTTTTTTTTTGTTGTTGAAATTTAACAGTATTTCAGAATTAAACCCTTAATTCAATACAAATTAAAGAGAATCACCCTACTACGCAGAGCTACGTAGTCTACGCACACAGCGACAAACAGCTGTGTGCGTGAATTTCGACGTCTTTACTAAATTCAAGCGTGCGCGACCGAGAAATGACCTTAGCGACCACCGGTAGTAATAATTTTACCTAATTTTATTTCGAAAATCACCCACATTATTGTCGTAAATATCGTTTGATAATTAACTCATTTTAAGCATCAGTTTAATACGGAATCTTACTAATGACAGTATTACTAGACGCCATAAAAAGTTCACTGACCTGCTATCAGATGATTAATAAAATTTAAGTTTTGCTTTATTGCTATCGTTTAGCCTAAACTTTTCGTAGTGATTTTGTTTTTATTTGTGGATTAAATTGGTTGATTTTAAATTTTCCTTCCTACTTAACGGGCTTAGGACCGGCAATAATACCTACCCCGATCTAGGTACTGAGTATAAAATAGTATATTTTGCAACTAGTGAATAAAGAGCGGATTTAAAGCGAGGGCCATTATATGAATCACGAGCAAGCGAAGGATTTTAATGACTGAATCACGACCGCAGGGAGTGATTCATGATGATTGAATCACGAGCGGAGCGAGTGATTCAAATATTTAAATCCTGAGCGACGCGAGTGATTCAGGCCCTCGATTTAAATCCGTTTTATTCAAGAGTTGCAAACGATACTTTATACCATGACTACGAGAAAAAGAAAGATTTGAGCGATAATATATGTATATGTAGGATCCACCGGTATTATTCCGTCAGATTCAGACATCACGTGGGCAGAGTTTGGGTCTCGTGCAATGAAAATACACTGGGTGTGGTTCACTGGATATTTTAATTTTAAATCACAAATTAAATCAAACACAATTTAGTTTAATCACTCACTACACTTATACTGGGCACAACGAATCGAGTACAGTTCCGGGATGTCTTCACACTGCTGCGATCAGGCACTGAATGTCCTCCTCGCAGCCACGATGAAACATCACGACTCTGTAGAAGCGCGCGCAGACCACGTGATATTCAAAATGGCGCGCTTGCGATTCGTTTGCTGTCCGTACTATTGACCGGATCCGACACGGCCATCCTGCGATGCACACCTCCTCGTGTGATGTTAATCTGGAAAAATACAAAAATTCCGCACAGTTTCTGTTCGTCCATTCCTGACTCATGAAATAATAAAAGGACTCTATCTTTATGATTTGATTTATTTCACTCAAAACTAGTCTAATTTTAATCTGAGATCACTCGAGATTACCGAGACCAAGCACAAAAATTCCACATTGAATTAATCAAACACAACAAAACCTCAGGTATCTCGTTCATGGTCAACAACAGTCACACTGTCACACACTATTCCCCACGGGAATATCGAGTCAACCCTTGACTCTATGGTCTTTGCTTCTAGGCAAAACCCGACTATACCACCCAGAGCTACCGCCTACCGCGTACCCACGGACTACTTATCAAGCAGACACCGATTTCCAACGGGCTACGGCTACGATACTCTGGTATAGTCTCCGACCCACTGAACCGAGAACCTGTTGCCACAAACTAAAGTGGAGCCAACTCCTCATCTATTTCATCTACAATTTCAATTGGTACTTGGCCCTCGGGCATCTTACGAACACGATCGTGAGCGTATTTGTAAGTACGCTTATTGATTAGAGACTTTAAAACATACCGGTCACCATCTAACAATTCAACTATTTGAAACGGCCCTCTATACTTCACATCAAGTTTTGTTTGATTACGTTCTTCGTTTTCAATCAACACGAATTCACCGACAGAGAACCTACTCACGCTTGCCTTTGTACTATCAAAACGACTCTTATCGTAACGAGCAGACTTTTCCATTCCTTCAGACGCTAATCTCCTAATGTCATCAAGATCAATGGTCTCGTCATTGTCGTCAGCCATTAAATGAAGTGGACGCGCTACTTTGCCTATCAAAAGTTCTAACGGACTAGCTTTTGTCACACGGTTTACTGTACAATTTAGAGCTAACTGTACGTCTCCTAGCGAGTCTTGCCACGATCGATCTTTATCAGCCTCTACCGCTGTTAACATTGACTTAAGAACGCTCATTATCCTCTCCACCTGACCATTCGCCCGAGATGAACCAGTAGCGATGAGGTGAAGGTTGATGTTCTTACTTTGGCAGAAATCACGGAACTCTTTACTAGAAAAGCACCGTCCTTGGTCAGCGATTATTCGTGCAGGAGCGCCAAAGAGTACAGCGCTATCTGACACAGCCTTGATACTGCTTTTGGAGTCAATGTTTTTAGTGTGAAACAGCAATACGTACTTGGTAAATGCGTCGATCATCACGAACACATACTCCTTGTGGTCACTCTTGCCACTCAGCTTTCCCGTAGCGTCTATGTGTACAGTATGCCATGGAATCGCTGTCTTGGGTATAGGGTGAAGCTCTGCTTGTACTTTACCTGAATGGGACTTGGCTATCTTGCAGGTGACACAGTTGTCTACAAACCGCTTCACATAGCGACTCATGCCCTCGAACCAATAATGGTTGTACAGTTTCTCCAGAGTCTTCTCCCATCCTAGATGAATAATCGACTCGTGGATATTATTAATCACGGACCAACGCATAGCACGAGGAACCATGGGTAAACATTTCGTTCGACCGTTACGTTGGACTTTACGGTAAAGTATCGCTTTTCTTACCTCATACGTCTTAGCCACGTCTTCATTGAGTTGTCCTTGCTCTAGATCAGAAAATATTTTCTTGATCTCTTCATCTCGCTGCTGCTCTGCCAAAAGCCAGTTGTCAGACAATTCGGTAAGGTTTACCTGCTTCTGTTCAACTCTGTCTGTTAGAGTTGCTGGTAGAGGCGGTAAGTTACGAGATAAGAAATCGGCATGTGCCATTTGCTTACCTAGTCTGTATTTTACGTCGAAATCGAACGACTGTAAAAATGCCCACCACCTATGTACTCTCGGTGTCAGATCGATTTTGGTTCTTGACGATTTTAGGGAATTACAGTCTGTCACTACTGTAAACTTTCGACCATGAAGGTACTGTCGAAAATGTTTCACCGCGTTGACGACAGCCAGCGTCTCAAGCTCGTACGAGTGGTATCGGGACTCTGCTGGTGTCGTGCGCTTGCTGAAATAAGCAATAGGATGTTGCTTACCTTCTACGACTTGAAACAGAATCGCACCATAGCCCTCTGAACTGGCATCAGTATGAAGCTCTGCCGGATGCTGCGGGTCAAAGATCATAAGCACTGGATCACTAGTAAGAATTTCGATTACCTTTTGTCGAACTCCTTCACGACTGGGTGTCCATTCGAACGGAGACTTTCCAGATGTCAGTTGATAGATTGGACCCATGAGGCGGGAAAAATTGGGAACAAACTGACGGAAGTAAGATGCTAAACCTACAAATTGTCTTACCTGGGTAAGAGTCTGCGGTGAAGGTAAACATGACAAAGCTTCTATCTTCCGCTTGTTCGGTTTGATTTTACCTGCCTCAACTTCATAACCCAGAAACTCTATACGGGTTTTAAGAAAAGAGCATTTCTTAAGGTTAAGCGAGAACCCTGCCTTCGTTAACACCTCTAATACTGTATGTAGTCTCTCCAGGCCCTGCTCTATGGAGTCTGATATGACAGAAATGTCATCAACGTAAACGACTACGTATTGGTGTGCAAGATCACCAAGCGCATTGACGATTGCTCGTTGGAAAACCGATATGGCGTTACGTAACCCAAATGGCATGGTTAAAAATTCGAATTGTCCGTCAGGTGTTATGAACGCAGTGCGTTCAATGGATTGTTCTTGGACGGGAATTAAATGGAAACCACTGGCACAATCTAATTTTGTAAAGTAATTTGCACCATGAAGTCGTGAAATTTGGTCAGAAATCAAGGGTAAGGGGTAATGATCGGGCACGGTATTATTATTAAGCTCTCTGTAATCTATGCACATACGGTCTGATCCATCATGTTTTTTAACCAAAAGGGCTGGACTAGCAAACGGTGAACTACTGGGTCTTATTATTTTAGCCTGCAACAATTCAGTAACCCTATCGCGCATGATTCGACGTTCGTCCGGAGACAGTCTGTAAGGACGTCTTTGCACTGTACGATTAGGGTCAACCAACCTTATCTCTAACTGACCAGTGGTGACACGTGTAGTCGGAAAACCGTTAATGAAAAAATCGGAATATAATTCTAAAATATTAAGAAGGTCGCGTCTTCTATCAAAGGGTAAATCAGTGTCAATTTTGTCAAAACTATTCTTAGATACCGAGGTCTGAATGGCGTCACACACTTTGATACTGCTTTCTCTAGATAGCATCAATTCTGTTGCAGTCATGGTAACACAAAAACCGTTATTTAAAATCTCTCTACCTATTAAAATGTCACTCCGTAAATAACTATCTGGCAAAACGTGGAATAGGATCTCCGTCGCGAAACCGTTAATTTCTACTTGACACAACAATTGTAGAGTACTATAAACGTTTCTTTTGCCTATACCAATTAAAGAAACAACATTATTGAATCTTCTACCTCTAAAATTACAAGCAATAAACTCTTTTATCAAAGAACATTCAGCTCCAGAATCAAAATCAAATTTGAAACACTCACCAAAATGCTTTAATACTCCTGATGGGGACTCGACCATGCAGAGGTCGACTCGTTTCTCCACTGGGGCAGCAGCGCTGGACGCGCCCGCTGTGCAGCGGCTGGCGATGTGGCCCGGCGTGCCACACTTATAGCAAACCAGTGTACTGCTGCTGGCTTGTTGTCGCTGCCCGGCACTCGTAGCAGCAGCCGCAGGCGACGGCTTCTTGACCTCGTTCTTCTTTGAGCGGCAATCCGCTTGCTTGTGTCCCGGTTTGCCACACGCATGACACTTGATTGGTGGTAGCGAGGAAAACTTTGAACGTTTCTCGTTTCCGGCTTCAGTGCGCATGTCTGTAGGGGCTCTCCTCTTCAGGTAAGAGAACGCTTGAAGCTCTTGTTGCAACTTATGACGAGTTGTAATCTCAGTCGTAAATGCGAGCCGTTGTAGGCGGGTATCGATTTGCGCCAAATGAGCGATAACAGTTGACGCCGCAATCTGTTCAACGCTGAGATCCTTCCAGCGGTTCAATAAAAACGTCATAAGACGACTAGCATAAGCAGCATAGGTCTCATTCTCCTTTGGCTTATCACTGTTTAGGTTAATGAGGGTAGCCGCAGAAGTTTCGACACACACAAATCTGGCCTTGAATAATTCCTGGAATTGCTCCCACGTCATACCTGGATAGGTTATCTGCGACAGCCATGTAGATGCGGAGCCCTTCAGCGCCTTGCTTAGCGTCAAAATTAGCTGGCATCCCTCCACTGCACTCCCGTTAAAACACAAGTCGGCGGTGGCGCACCACGACCGCGCATCGGAATCAGATTTGTCAGGGTCGAATTCCGGCAATAAAAACTTGTTATTCACTGGCTGAGTTTTCAAAGTTTGTATCAGCGCGTGCATTTGCTGGTTTTGCATTTCAAAAAGTAACCGCCACTGATTGTTATTGTCACTGTTCCCGTATGTAATTTCATTAGCACGATTTGATCCCACTTCTGATGTAGGATCCACCGGTATTATTCCGTCAGATTCAGACATCACGTGGGCAGAGTTTGGGTCTCGTGCAATGAAAATACACTGGGTGTGGTTCACTGGATATTTTAATTTTAAATCACAAATTAAATCAAACACAATTTAGTTTAATCACTCACTACACTTATACTGGGCACAACGAATCGAGTACAGTTCCGGGATGTCTTCACACTGCTGCGATCAGGCACTGAATGTCCTCCTCGCAGCCACGATGAAACATCACGACTCTGTAGAAGCGCGCGCAGACCACGTGATATTCAAAATGGCGCGCTTGCGATTCGTTTGCTGTCCGTACTATTGACCGGATCCGACATATATGTAACGAAAAAAAATTTTTTTTTTATATTAATACTGCTCCACACACACGTGGGTGCGTTTCCAAACATCTAAATTCACAATACACAAACACCCACACCCGAAACAAATAATTGTAGATCATAGTACGAATATTTTCTCCGTGCGGGAATCGAACCCGCTTCACGTAACGAAGTAGTCCAATCGCTCAGTCAACAAATTAACATTAAAATCGGAACAATGACTTAAATTAAGAGTAACATTTTCCTAATAACACGGGGGTCGACCGCTTCAATGTGTTCTAAATTCAAACACCAAAACAGTGAGTAAAAGAGCTTTTTATTCACTGTTTTCAGTGAGTAAAAGTAACTTTTTAGAGTAGGAATGGTATAAATGTTTTTTAAAGATTTGCTAGTTAATGTCAGTAAGTGGTGATACTTTCGACTTTTAGGTATTATTGTCGTAGTTAAAAATTTGAAATCAACTTATTTACACAAATGAAATTGACAACGTAGGTATTTACAACATTTCCGTGAACATCCGGATGGCTCCACGTAGGCTGTTTCCACTCTCCACTGATGGCATACAGGCGAACCATCTCCACCAACTCGACATTAGATTATTGTCCGTCATCTTGCACTTTCGAATGATGTCACAAAGAAGAAGCGGAATTTGCAAAGCGCACGCACGCTGCGGCACCATCAAACACACTGTTGTTTCGGGGGCGGGGGGCCGCCCGCGGGAGCGTGGCAAAGCCAAAGCGCGTGCGCGGGAGAGCGCCCGCGCCGTGGTTGGATAAGGTGGGATTGATTACCTACGAATTTAGTGAATGATTGTTGCGTATGCGTTGTGTATGAATGTTTGCGTTTGTTTGTGTGAAAGCGCGGTTATAGGGCTAGTAACAGACGCGCCGCCTTTAAATACGGCTGGTTCATACTTGCGGATTTCAGTAAACAGGAAAAAAATAATAAAAAAATACCTACCTATTTTATTGTTGATTTGGGTCGAGAATCATCAGCATAATTACGTCCTTGAATTTGACTAGGATGCAAATCAACACCTTGTATAAATCGGGAGGCAAAGATCAAGTGACCAACTATAGGCCTATTTCTTTGCTGCCTTCCATGTCAAAAATATTAGAAAAAATTATAAATAAAAGATTGTTGAAATATTTGGAAGATAAATCAATTCTGTCTAAACGGCAGTTTGGATTTAGACCTAGAGTTTCAACTGCTGATGCGGTACATCATCTAACTGACTATCTTGCGCAAGAACTTGACAGGGGTAACCATACAGTAGGGATTTTCCTGGACCTAGCCAAAGCTTTTGACACAGTTTCCATTCCGATGCTGCTGCGCAAGCTTGAGATCATGGGTGTAAGAGGCACCCAGTTAAAAATTATCCAAAGTTATTTAGAAAATCGTTCTCAGTGCGTAAAGATAGGCAATGTTGTCAGCGCTTTTCAAAATAATACATTATATGGTGTTCCCCAAGGAAGTATATTGGGGCCCACTCTATTTTTGATCTACATAAATGATCTTTGCGATTTAAAACTAGAGGACGGCACTATCATAACTTACGCTGGGCCCGTTATAGTTTTGTTTTTTTCTAAACCATAAACATTCACACTTATATTAAAATTATGTTTTTCAAACCATTTTATATCTTCAAATGTTGGGGGAAAAAACATTCCGTTAGTATTTAATATCTTAGAATAATGCGGATAAGATGAAACTCTATTAGGATTATTTTTAGCTGGATACATAATTATGAGCAATGATACACCAAAGAAAACAATGATTATCCATATTCTGAATATTAAGACATGCCTTGATTTTGTTAATTCTCGAAGGTAAAGCAATGTAACTTCCTGCTCTCAAAGGATTATATTTTGCAACTAGCTTGAACCCGCGGCTTTGCTCGCGTTAAGTTCTCTCCATTATTATTGTATTAACCAAAGAAACAATACCAAATAAAATCTATTTACTTAATTACATATATTCAAAACAAAACTTAACAAAACTTATTGCCAACATGCACTATAAAGGTTACAAATACAAACATAAAAAACTATTAAAGTATGTATTTATTTATATGTATTATTATATGTTAAGGGTTTGTTCTTCTCATGAAACTGAACAACCTTCCCAAAGGAACGAAAGGCGAAATACGAAAAAAAAAAATTGATTTCCCATACAAAATGAAAATCAGCTGGTGCATAATTTTATGTATGGGAGATAAAAAAACCGTACTTCTACGTTCCTTATGGAAAGTTGTTCAGTTTCATGAGTAGAACACACACTTTAAATGTTTCGGACGAATATTTTTACAGGATAATAAGATCATTATCAAGTGCAAATAGGGGGTAGTGTAATGTGTACATAGTCATTATTTATAACCGACTTCTAAAAAATGGGAGGTTCTCAATTCAACCGCACATATGATTTTTTTATGTATGTCCTAACGAAATGGGTAACTTTTTTCTGATATTAAGAAGGTACATAATGCCTTCATCTGGCTATAATTATGGAAATAAGAATTTGATAATGGAATGGAAGACCAGATAAATCGAGGTTGAAAGTTGGAGTCGGTTAGTTTTAAAAATTGTTACTTGTGAAATATTTAGTACTTATACGGGGTGTTACAAAAAGAAATATCTATCCGAAAGGAGGTGAATGTGCTCATGAAACTGAACAACTTTCCCCAAAGAATATAAGTCGCAATATGAAAAAAAAATTCTATGGGAGGTCCAAATTTTTTTTTTTCATAATTCGACCTTTGTTCCTTTTTTTTTTTTACTTAGGTGGTAAAATCATCAAATGAGGCCTCCCGCCCTGGGTGAGGCGGAAGGGACTGTCAGACTCTTACTGACTAAAATCCACCGTGTTCTTTCGGATGCCCTAACCCGCGACCCCAGCAGGCATTTGGCCCCATAAGGGGCCCCGTCAGTTTGCTGACTACTCCCCGAAGGCACGCGCGAAACACGACACGACGCGCCACCGACCCGGGCTTGGTCCTTGGTCGGACGGCGAGCTACCCATTACTCACCGTCCGCAAGCCCGCTCCGCCGCTGTGCCCTCTGCTAATCAGAGGGACACGCGTTGGAGTGTCCACCCGACAGGCTTTTCGCATACGGGCAAAGAGACCCCTTAGGCACATAGCGCCTAAGGAAGAGTTTTTGCCCGCATCCCAGGGTGCACCGGCCCGAAAAACTGGTCTTCCCTACGGACGTATCCGAGAGGGAACTCCAATCCACGGGCGCACGTGGAGGTTTCCTGTCTTAGCACCCTGACCTTTGTTCCTTGAGGAAAGTTGTTCAGTTTCATGAGCACATTCACGTCCTTTCGGATAGATACCCTCTTTTTGTAACACCCTGTATAAGTTTGATTCGATTGAATCGACAGTCAACAGTATTGACAACAGTCCGAAAGAACCCAGCTCACCCACTCCTGTCAGCATCAACATCAATAGTGTTGACACTGACAGTCGTGGTATCTGTTGCTGGAGTTCTTTCCGACGACTGATTAATGCTGCTGAGTGTTGATTCAATGGAATCTAACTCCTCTAAATTAAGCTCGCCCCCGAAGAGGTCCGGCGATTTTGGACACGGCGGCGGCGACGGCGACGGTAGCTCCGAGTGGGCTTTCTTCATTTTGGCGAGGTGGGACAGCATCTTAGCCCGTTTCAGCCGCCGGGACCGTGCTGTCTCCACCCCGCAGATTTCACAAAAACTACACCCGGAGTCAACCGCCGCGTCGCAATTCTGGCACCTTTCCCCTTCCCGGGCCCAATCTGCTTTGCAGAACGGGCAAGTAGCTAAAAACATTAAAAAAAGTTAATAGTGCTATTGTCAATAAAAAAGGTACTAATTGCAATAAATTATAATCTTCAGTTAACTTCAGTTCACTCTTATGAGTTACTTGCCACAATAAGGACAATATTTGCCTTTTTTATGAATGAGAAAAGTATTATCAGCCTGCAAAAGAAATAACGATGAATGAAGTTAGTATTATAATAATTTTAATTTAAGCCAAGTTATAAAGGAAGAGGCCAGGTAGCGAGCGAAGCCTCACCTGCGCCTTTATGATTGTAGAAATACTTACGATTTACTGCATTTTAAGTCAACTTCTATTCTGGTGAAACTCGATCGAATATTCTTTAAGTAGTACACCTCCGTGCAGCACCTTCAAAGAACTAATCTACGGATGCAATCCAGAAAGTTTTCCGATGTCTACCTATTCCCCCCGCCCCGCCGCCGACCGCACGGCTCCCGTCTTCGCCGATTGATGATATAACAATATGGCAGCAAATACAATTTTAAAAACCTAGAAATTACCCCACCTAAACAAACCTAAAATTTTAAAACGATTTTACCCCACTCCTTAACTTCCACCCCTTGCCACCCCCACGGCCCCCGTTACCACCCTTTAACAAATAGTGCTTAATTTGCAACCTAATAGCCAACCAAATACTAAAATTAACTGATCTTGCTCCGCCCCCCCACTTTTACCCCCCACCAGCACGCCCTCCTTTTACCCCCTTCCTATAACAAATCGAGCTTAATTCGCAACCTAATAGCCAACCAAATACTAAAATTAACTGATCTTGCTCCGCCCCCCCACTTTTACCCCCCCCCCGCACGCCCTCCTTTTACCCCCTTCCTATAAAAAATCGAGCTTAATTTGCAACCTAATAGCCAACCAAATACTAAAATTAACTGATCTTGCTCCGCCCACCCACTTTTACCCCCCACCCACACGCCCTCCTTTTACCCCCTTCCTATAACAAATCGTTCTTAATTTGCAACCGAATAGCCAACCAAATACTAAAATGTACGGAATTCATACAAACTTTCCCCCCTTTTTTTACCCCTTAAAGGGCGAATTTCCAAAAATCCTAAAACACGTCAGCCTTCATTTGTAGTCAAATAGCTAAATGCCAATTTTCATAGATATAGCTCTAAAGAAATACTAAAATTAACTGATTTTAACCCCCCCCCTGTTACTCTCTTCCACTTTACCTCCCCCCCTAAGCCCTCCCATTACCCACCTTTAACAAATCATGCTTAGTGTGCAACCGAATAGCCAACCAAATAATAAAATTAACTGATTTCACCCCCCCCCCGATACCCCCCACTTTACCCACCCCCCACGTCCTCCCCTTACCCCCTTTAACAAATCGTGCCTAATTTTCAACCGAATAACCAGAATACTAAAATGTACGGAATTTTATACAACCTTTCCCCCCCTTTTTTACCCCCTTAAAGGGCGAATTTCCAAAAATCCTGAAACACGTCATCCTTTGTTTGTTATCAAATAGCTATATTCCAATTTTCATCGATATAGCATCAGAAATGGTCGAGTTTCATACAAACTTCCCCCCCCTTTTTTATCCCCTTAACGGCCGAATTTCCAAAAATCCTTTCTTAGTGCTCCCCTACGCTTCATAAGGAACCTATGTTCCAAATTTGGAGTCCCCAGGCCAAGCGGTCTGGGCTGTGGCTTGATTAGTAATCATTCAGTTTGCCTTTTATATATACAGACAGAAGATATTCATTTCTAAATGACTTATTTTCTCTATAGTCCAACCAGATTCTGATAATTCAAACTCTAAGCACTTACATATTAATCGTTGTGTGCAATCTTTGTATAAAGATATGATATCTGTACTCTGATTCACTATGGAATATTTAGTATTAAAAGACTTTAGAGATAGTTCTTCATTTTTAGGAAGTAAATATAGCACAAAAAGTTCAAAGTTTATCTTTACTGATTTATGTTTTTGTAATAGTGATTGAGAAAATGGTGTTGAATACATTAGATAAAAATAATTCAGTTGTTATTATTTCAGTGGTTTGAGGATTTATTTTGTAGCTAGCTATTCTGTCCTTGAAAGCACTGGCTATCAGTTGAACATTTTCGTATTCAGTACGATTTGTTTTAAGTTTGTTACTTTTCTTATGTGATGAATAATTTGACTTTGGGACATGTAACTGACAACTATGACAGAATTTCATTTTTATAAAGAATAGAGCAAGATATCAATACTTTTCAACCTCGATGTACACTCAGGCTTTCTGACTGTACAGTGAGGGGGTTGACTGTAGCCTATCAACAATCTTACCTGCACCTAACAACCTAGCAACAATCCTATCTGCACCTAACAACCTAGCCCTAACCATATAGCTACAATATATACGTATATATATAGTGCGGGATGCCTGTTACCATGAGACCTAAGGCAACAGACGGAAGGTGGGAAGGATGAAAGGGGTATCGGATGGGATTTTCTCACTGCCGATCCGCAGCCTCACGGACCGACCAATAACTAAGGCTGAGTAAGGCTAGAGCTATCGGTAACCATTTATAGGCGCAGTAACAGTGAGAGGAGTCGATGGTCTCGTCGAATGAAACAGCGTTGCTCGAAGCGTAGAGAAAAGAGGGTTTATTACAGATTTACATGCTATTTATATTAACATTTTTACATGTATAGGTGTGTTACTTATACTAATGCATTTGTGTGAAATTGTTGATGTAGATCAATAATTTTGTGACAAATAACTAAGATTGAGGTTGATTCTGGTTCATCGCGGTCACTGCCCTGCTGCGTCGGCATGTTCACATCCTCGCGTGAACATCTTGGCGCGTCTCAGAAGAGTAGGTCTTCAAGGTCTTCATCTCGTAGAGAGTCGGCTGCTGCGTCCGAGGAGCTGGCCGCGCGTAAGTGTGCGCAGATGGTCGTGGCGGTGCTGCAGGTAGCTCGTCATGAGAACTGCTGGCTGGTGCTACCGTTGCCCGTCTTGATGCCACCATAGCACGTATTCTGGCCGCTATTTGTGGAGCAAAACAATAAATGAATAAACAAATACATAAAATTACTAATAAAGTTGAAAAACTAATAACATAAGTTTGTGTTTTGATAGTGGTCCAAATAGTGTTGTCTAGGGTTGTTTGTTGGCTCATTTCTTCGTCTACTACGTGCTTAAATATATCTTTAGAACTATCTAAAACTACTTGTTCTTTTGAAATATCATTGTGTGACCTAATTACAGAATAATTATTATCTATTTGAAATATAAGGGGTCTACTATAGGACGCTAAGACATTGACTGTGTGTACTCGTTTAGCTACTAATGTAGTGGCCGTAGTTTTAATAATGCAATTTTCTGAAATTTGTATTATTCCAATATCATGGATGAAACTTTCTTCTCTCTCTCCATCACACACAATGGACACTGTCTCTGTTTTCTTCGTAAGGTATATCCAAGTGTTTTTCATTTGAACTTGTTTCCAGATAATACTGTTTTTGATGTTGTAGGTTCTCGTAGGGCACGTAGAGTTGTCATCTTGTATGATCATGCGAACAATGCAATTTTTATTTAATTGCATGTTTGTGACGGCCGCAGGAAAGCAGATAAAGTTGTTGAGTCTATGCAAACACTTGTTGTATTCGTCGTTAGTTAATTCAAAGTATTTCTCATTGTTGTAATCTATAGATATAAATGTCTGTGAAATGTTTATGCCTGTGAATGAACCATCCTGGTTTTTCATTGGTATGGGAATGATGTGCATAAAGGTATACTTCGATTTCTCTGTAATCGGAAAGTACGATAGCACTGTAATATGCGTGTCGTTTTCGGTTAATCTGGTGTCAAGTACCTGAGTCTGCATGATGTGAAGATTTGACGGTATCTTGTTGTTTGCATTATCTATAGCATCTGCTATGTTTTTTGGAGAAAGCACACTGTATACTGTCGCTTTCGTGATGTATATTTCCATTAATCCTGAGTAGTAATTATTGATTTCTGTAATATAGTTGTATGCCAATTGGTACGATTGCATAACTTGAATTTGTAGGTGATTACCGTCAACTGATTTGTACCATCGGTCATGGTCATTTATGTAACTTAGAGCTTGATTAAGCTTAGTCTGGAATCTGTCTAATTTTTGTTTTATTCTTTCTTCTGTTTGGTTCACTGTCGATACTGTAGTAATCATGAATTTCGTCTGATGGTTTGCTGCGTCTATAAGTTTTTGTTGGTTCTCTTGTAGTGACTCTAAGTTTCTGTAAACTTCATCATTTACGCCGAATATTGAAGTCATTAATGATCCTAACAAACCTCTTTTCTTTCTTGAATTGGTGATTTCCGTTAAGTATTCATGTGTCCTTTTAAATTTTTCTTCTTCCTCTTGTAGGTGGTGATAGTACTGATCGCAATGTGTGTTGATTGTTGTTTTAGAAGTGTAATCGCATAATGTTTTGAATTCTTTTAAGATTTTTTCTGCCATTGCTAAATTGTGGTTTAACGTGCGTCTTTCGTAGGTTGTTTCTATTCTAAAGGTTCCTCTGTCTAACGTAGCGTTTCCCATTTGCTCTATATACAGTCCTGATTCTAAGTTTTTGATAGTATATGTAGCCGTAGCTGAAGTTAAAAGTTGTAATATCAGTAATAAAGTTAAAAACCAATATTGCAGCTTGCCTGTCGATTTTTGCATAGCACGCTCGCTATGTGTTCCCTTGTGTGTATTCAGTCTTGTTAAGTTAGTTTGCGCAGGCGCTGTTGTTTGCCTACTTCCCGCCGTATCTGTGTCTTCGTTTACTGGTAATGGTATCAAAGTATGTATTGATCTCTTTTGGTCCGCCCCTTGTGATCGTTCGAGGGTTACCACTCTGGTTGCGCCATCCTGTCCAGGGTGAATCTCTTTAATCTTCGCCAAGGGCCATTTACTTGGGCTTATGTTTTCGTCTTTAATTAGAACAATCGCACCGACTTTTAAGTTTTCTTCGTTTGACTTCCATTTATATCTCTGTTGTAATTGATGTAAGTATTCTTTTGTCCAACTATTCCAAAAGTCTTTTTTCATCTTTTGTATATGCTTCCAGCGGTTTATGAGGTCCGTATTGATGTTGTCTATTGGGTGAGGTACGCCCACTGCTTCACGTCCAATAAGAAAATGGCTTGGCGTTAGTACTATGTTATCGTTGATGTTTTCTGTTTGTATACATAATGGTCTTGAATTTAGACATGCTTCAATTTGGTGAAGGAATGTCGATAATTCTTCATAGGTTAAGGTGCTGTCTCCGATTACTCGTCTTAAATGGTGCTTCATAGATTTTACTCCAGCTTCCCATATTCCGCCGAAGTGTGGCGCTGCTGGCGGTATGAAGTGCCACTGTGTGCCTATGTTAGTTAACGTATTTTGAAACTGCGGTGATTGAGTGATTTCTAGAATTTCTTTGTATAGGAATTTGGCTGCTCCCACGAAGTTCGTCGCATTGTCACTGTACATGTGATGCACATGACCTCTTCTGGCCATAAATCGCCTGAGCGCTGCAATAAATGACTCTGTTGATAAGTCTCCTACCAGTTCCAAGTGGATGGCTTTCGTTGCAAGGCATATGAAGACTGCTATGTAGCCTTTATATGACTTGTGACCCCTACCTTTCATTGATCGTACTTGTATAGGTCCTGCAAAATCACATCCAGTGTGGCTAAATGGATATGATTGTGTCACACGTGGTCTTGGTAGTGCTCCCATTTTTTGTTTCGCTGTTTCTGCTTTGTACCTGATACATTTAACGCATTTGTTTATGTAGCTTTTTACTTTTCGTTTTCCGCCAATGATCCAGTATTTTTGTCTTAAATATGATAGTGTGAGTTGATTTCCGCCGTGTAGAGTTCTTAAGTGTGCGTCATGTATTATTATTGTTGTCACGTGATCGTTGTAGGGCAACAATACAGGGTGTTTCTGATCATAGGGCAGTTGGGAGTTTTGGAGTCTGCCGCCTACTCTGATAAGTCCATCGTCATCTATAAACGGATCCAAACAGGACAATTTGTTTCCTTTTTTCAATAGTTGTCTTTTTTGTAACATCTGGTATTCTTGTTGAAAGGCATCTTTTTGTACTTCTTTTAAAATTTGTTTAGTCGTGCACTCTATTTCTTCGTAAGTCAGTAGCGCTGTATTTTTTCGTCTTCTTATGAATCTCAAACAGTATGTTATGATTCTCACCATTTTAGTGAAGCTGGAAAATCGTTCCATGACATCATTTATGTTTTTAGTTTTTATGGTTGTCTGAAGGCACCGTTTAACTTCTTCCTTAGGCTCTGGTTTTTGTCGGTATCACTTTGTTTGTATGAAGCCAGTGCGGACCGTTCCACCATAAGTCACAGTATTGCAATTTACTGGGCTCTATGCCTCTTGATATGACGTCAGCAGGGTTATCTGCGGAAACAACATGATTCCAGGTGGCTTTTGGCAATGTTTGTTGAATTTCTGACACTCTGTTTGCGACAAACGTTTGCCATCGGTCTGCTTCTCCTTTAATCCATCCCATAGTAATCATAGAGTCAGTCCAACAATAGATGGATACATTTTCGCAATCAAGTGCTGATTTTACTTTTTTAATTAGTTTTGCCAATAATACTGCTGCACATAACTCGAGTCGAGGCAAGGTCGTTTTATGTTTCTTTGGAGCTACTTTAGACTTGGCTTGCAATAATGACACCTGATATGTTGTGTTATTGACCTTTGTTCGGCAGTACACTACCGCGCCGTATGCCTTCTCCGATGCGTCACTGAATCCATGTAATTCAATAGGCACACCTGTCGTATATTGTAGCCATCTAGGTATTCTTATTTTTTCGATATGATTTAATTGTTGTTGAATGTGGGTCCACTTTTTATTTATGCTTTCTGACACTTGTTCGTTCCAGTCTATGCCGCTGATCCAGATCTCTTGTATAAGCATTTTCATGGTTATTAGGACGGGTTGTAGCCAGCCATGTGGGTCAAATAGTTTTGCGATTTCGGAAAAGATAAATCTTTTGGTTGGGTTCTCGGTAGTTGTTATAGTTATTTTAAATTGGAAACTATCTTCGTTTGGTGCCCAAATTACTCCTAGTGACTTTCTATTTTCATCTAAGGGTAGTTTTATCGTTTTGTCGTCCACGTTTTCTACGGGGATATTTTCTAGCAATTCTGCGCTATTTGATGACCATTTCCTTAAGTTGAATCCGCCAGCTCGTAACATGTTGGTTAATTGATTTTGTAGAAATTTTGCTTTTTCTATACTTTCATCTCCTGACAAGACATCGTCGACATAGAAATCTTCTAGGGTGATTTTACTGGCAAGGGGGTAGGTTTTTTGTTCGTCTTTTGCTAGCTGTTGGAGTGTTCTTATGGCTAAGTATGGTGCAGCAGTGGTACCATAAGTAACCGTAGTTAACTCGTATTCTTCTATTGGTTGATTAGTTATCCATCTCCATAATATTCTTTGAAAGGGTTGATCATTCCTATGCATTTTTATGTAACGGTACATCTTTTCTATGTCTGCCATAAACGCAACTTTGTGTTTGCGCCATCGTAATAATATAGTAGCTAAATCTTGTTGCAATCGTGGACCTTTATGCAAGTTATCATTAAGGCTTATTTTTGTGGTCGACTTGCTGCTAGCGTCGAATACACAGCGTAATTTTGTTGTCAGTGCATCTTCTCGTATTACAGGTTGATGCGGAATGTAATATTTCCCTTCATAATTATTTGTTTTGTTTACTTTTATCATATGATTCATGTCTAAGTATTCTTTCATGAACTCATTGTATTTTTCTCGTAATGTTTTGTTTTTCTCAAGTCTCTTTTCTAGTTGAATAAGTCGTGCGGCAGCTTTTTGACGCGTATTGCCGTACTCTAAAGAAGGATCTTTGAAAGGGAGTCTGACCGTGTAGGTCCCATTTTTATTCCTTTGAGTCGTGTCTTTGTAGAATTGTTCACACTGTTGGTCTTCTTTGTTTAATTGGTGATTTTCAGTGATGTCTTCTAGTTCCCAGAATTTGTTAAGTTGGATTTCGTCGGCACGAGTGATTAGACTTAATACTTTTATTGTATTGCGTGGTTCCGTTGAGCAAAACCCCGACAATATCCAGCCAAACTCTGTATTTTGACTGATAATGCCGCTGTCTATTTTTTCGAACCCTTGCAACAGTATTTTACTATATTCTTCAGCGCCTAAAATTATGTCAATTGGACCTTGTTTATAATAAGTTGGATCAGCAATTATTTTGTTTTCTAGTTTTTGTGGGTCCAGTTGATGCACGTTTTCTTTGGGTACTGATGAAGTCAGTTTCGGTAATACGATCAGCGATGTTGTTAACTTGTATTCACTTGGGAACCTTGGTTGAATTGTGACGTCTATCATATAGTTGGAGGTCTTTGGAATGTTGTCTGCAATACCTTTAATTTCGGCTTTTATCTTTTGTTTCGGTAACCCTAAAAGTTGAGCCACCTCTTCCGTGCATAGTGAGGCTTCCGAGCCTTGGTCACATAAAACTCGCAGTAATAATGGTGTGCCGTCGAAAGTTTTTGACTGTACTAAGGCCGTGGCTAGAAGTACAGTTTTTTGAGTGTTATGAAGTTGCGTAGCTGCATGAGTTATCATTTTTTTTATTTTGATTTTCTGTTATTTGAGACTTCTGATCGTATGTCTTTGATGTACCGGGTTTTGTTACTTGGTTGATATTTTTGGTGATACTATTTTGCCCTTGCTGCTTTGCTGATAAATATTCATTTACGTTTCTGTGCAATAGTGTAGAATGAGCCTTATTGCATATTTCGCATTTTTTGTACTTATTGCTGATGCACTCTTTTTTTGCATCGTGCATGAGACATACATAACACATTCGGTTTTCTTGCACTTTACGAATGCGGTCATTGACGTGTAATGCCTTAAATGCTTGACAATATTGAATATTATGGTCTTTTTGGCAGTACCAACAGAGTCCTTTTTTGTCTTGCCACTTTGTTTTTCCTTGCATCTTTGGTGAGTATGTCGAATCCAAATCGTTTGTTGTTGTCATAGTGGCGCTTGATTCCAAACTTTTGAAGCGTTTTTCCAAGAATTTCATCAATTCCTTGAAATCTTGTAACTTGTTTGGCTCCTGTAATTGGTCTTCATACCTCATGTTGGTGTCAGGGTCCCACTTACGATTTACTATTCTGGTTAAAATTGGGCTCCATGTGGATATATCAATATTTTGATTTTTTAGCGCTTCTAGGCTTTCGTTTATGCAATCATGCATGTTACGTAACATTTTGGCGTTTGGAGTCTGAATTTTGGGCAGGTCTATTAATTTGTCAATAAACGTCTGTGTTATTTTTCTCTCGTCTTTGTATCGGTTTTCTAACAGTGTAAGCGCTGCTTTATAGTTGACCTCGTTTACTGTCAAATGCTTTATCAGCTTTTCCGCGTCACCGCGGACATGCGTTTTTAAGTATTGCATTTTTTCTGTTGTGGAAATAGTACAATCTTCGTCAATAATTTTCTTAAATAAATCATAAAATGAATTCCATGACTCGTAATTCCCAGCGAACGTAGGAATGGTAATTCTTGGTAACTTAGAAGGGTGGTTTCTGCTCGTTTGTACTGTTTTGTCGTTGATTTGCTCATGTAAATCTTGTATTATTTCCTCGAACTGTTCTTGTGCGTTTGTAAAGCAGTCATTAGTGAAATATTCGTCGTCGATTGTACTTTGCTCCATGAGTAATTGTATGTGTGTTTCTTCTATATCTTGAAACAGCTTTTCTAGATTATTAATGAGAGATTGTAGTTGCCACTCGGGTTTTTGTTGGGCAACGGCGGTCTTTGCGGTCTCAATTCTCTTCTTCAGTTGGTTTAGTCTGTATTTTTGAACGAATAACTTTGGTGAAATAGTCATGTCTTCTTGTTTATCGTCATTTATTTGAATGTCGCTGACTGTTTTAGTCTGATGTAGCTTGTCTTCACATTCCTGCAAGTGGTCTATAGCTGCATCATAAATGGTCTGTATATGAGTGTCGAAATAATTAAGTGTCAAATATTTGTGAGTCGATAGAATCTCTTGGTCTTGTAGAAGTCTGTGGTTCTGCGATGTTCTTTCATACACGCTGTTCAATCTTGCTCTTCTCTCTGTTATGTATATTTGAGTTTTCCTTGATGATGAGTCCTTTTTAATGTTATCCCATGTCCTTTTTAGTTCAATATAGTCGTTTTCCTGGCTTTTGATGAGTTCGTTGATTCTAATAATGTCCATTGTCTTCTGATTTCTTCTTTATCAATCTTCTTTCTTGAGCGTCCCTAGTCCCTACCCTAATCCTAACACAGCTACCCTATTTGTACTCGCCTCTCCCACACTCTCGGCTCGGTATTTATGCGCCTTCTCAATGAACTGGTGAGATCCGCTTGTGGAAGGCCAGTCACCGAATCGCTACCGACGAGAGATGTCTACAGGATACAGCAAAGTACAGTATCTGTCTGTCTCAGAGTGCTACAAACCGATGCGGTTTTAGGACACCAGCCTGTAACTTCTGAGACGTGTCTGTCTGTCTGTCTATGTCAGTTAATCCTAAGGGGGACAGAGAGGGCCGCGGATTCAAAATGCTCGAAGGACCAAATGTACACTCAGGCTTTCTGACTGTACAGTGAGGGGGTTGACTGTAGCCTATCAACAATCTTACCTGCACCTAACAACCTAGCAACAATCCTATCTGCACCTAACAACCTAGCCCTAACCATATAGCTACAATATATACGTATATATATAGTGCGGGATGCCTGTTACCATGAGACCTAAGGCAACAGACGGAAGGTGGGAAGGATGAAAGGGGTATCGGATGGGATTTTCTCACTGCCGATCCGCAGCCTCACGGACCGACCAATAACTAAGGCTGAGTAAGGCCAGAGCTATCGGTAACCATTTATAGGCGCAGTAACAGTGAGAGGAGTCGATGGTCTCGTCGAATGAAACAGCGTTGCTCGAAGCGTAGAGAAAAGAGGGTTTATTACAGATTTACATGCTATTTATATTAACATTTTTACATGTATAGGTGTGTTACTTATACTAATGCATTTGTGTGAAATTGTTGATGTAGATCAATAATTTTGTGACAAATAACTAAGATTGAGGTTGATTCTGGTTCATCGCGGTCACTGCCCTGCTGCGTCGGCATGTTCACATCCTCGCGTGAACACTCGATAACTAGAATTTTATATTACTTTGAGCTTTTATTTTTTAATTATATTGTATAAATAATGTATAGATATTTGAATTTCATAAATTATGAGCAATATTGGAATATCAGAGTTTTTATAAATTTTTGGTTTAAATCTGTAAGAAAGGTCTTTTTTTGGTCGCCGGACCGTAGTCCAGAGCAGACGTGTACTTAATTATATTCGAATATT
This sequence comes from Agrotis exclamationis, assembly GCA_950005045.1. Taxonomy (NCBI): domain Eukaryota; kingdom Metazoa; phylum Arthropoda; class Insecta; order Lepidoptera; family Noctuidae; genus Agrotis; species Agrotis exclamationis. The sequence goes on along the minus strand of CATLKN010000027.1, from coordinate 201,733 downwards.
CTAATTACCGCTCCTCAATTCGGACACATAAATGTCAGTGGAAATAATAACTATTTTGGTGTGAACATAATCTATGTGATTTATGACTTTATAACCCAGTGCAAGTGTCTAAGTATAGCGCGCAGCGAGCGCAGTGACGCGCTTCACCCCCGCGGGACACGATCGATCGCTATTTTTCGACTCGCTTACTCGCAGTTAGCAGTGACTGCGACTCGCGCTCATCCAACGCCGAGTAATTTTTGTGCATCTACCTTCACCATAAAAACATCTACACAGAGTAGTCTGGAGTCAGAGGTCGCAATCACCAAGATGACTACAATAAATAGCACTTTCAATCACGAATCTGAAGATGACCCTAGGCAGGGTGAAATGAGTGTAGACGGATCGCTTATCGACAAGGAATCGCCGCCGCCTTACATCACGTTCCGGAAGGGTGTTTCACACGGTCACGAGTCCGAGTTTCGTCAAGAGTTTAAGTCATTTCAAGATTGTATGCTAGCCATGCTGGAGACCTGGTCCACGAAGCAAGACGACAAGTTCGCTAAATTATTTGTGGAATTTGAGGCTGTGAAAAAATCTATTGAATTCGTAACCAACAATTATGATACCCTCGAAAAAAGTACTCAGGCAGTCATTAATCGGGTTCAGGTTATCGATCAAAACGTCCAAACAAGCGAACGACGGCTTGCCGACCTGGAAGCGAAACTTGAATCTATGGAACAAAGAGCACGTAACTGTAACCTGGAAATTAGTAACCTACCTGAAAAACGTGAAGAAAACTTAATAACTATTATTGAAAATGTAGCTAATGTGTTGAAGCAACCAATATCTGCCCGTGATGTCATCACGATTCACCGTGTACCACAATCCAATCCAAATAACTCACGGCCGAAGAACATTATAGTAAAATTTTGTAACCAAATTATTAGAGATAACTTCATCTCAGCTGCGCGCCTCAACAAAGGTATTACATCGGAGCAAATAAACATACAAGGTGCCCCACAAAAAATATATTTAAACGAACACCTTACATTACAAAACAAGAAGTTATTTCGTAAAGTCAGGGATGTCGCTAAAGAAATTGGATATAAGTTTGTCTGGATCAAGCACGGAGTTATACTTGCCAGGGCCGACGTCACCACCGCTGTCATCGCCATTCGGTCAGAAAAGGATAATATATCGAAACTTGCTCCTCATATAACGGGAATTTGATTGCGTACTAATTGTTGTGTTTAAATTCTTTTTCAAAGATATCAGCGAACTTATCTTGAACTGCGTCAATTGTACTGTGAACAATGAGATGGGTGCGTCTCATTTCATATAAAGTTATTTGATATATTTTCATTTTAATAACGTTCACATGATATAATCAACGTGAGAAATACCCAACGATTGATATAATTTCTTTACACATAATGTTTGTGTTACTCTAAAACTCATTTCATATAATTTTATTTGATATAACGTTTGTTTAAGCGAAAATCATTATGATAACGTTTGAAACATATAATTTAACGTTTAAACCATTTTCTTTGATGACTTTGGCTTATCCTTTGGACTTTGATTGTTTGCCTTCACGAATGCTATTGTTATTAGAAAAATTTAGTATCCAAGAGCGAGCGAAGCGAGCTCGGGACTTGGGACATCCCGACACGGACAGGTTAGGTTAAACCTTGCACGCAGAAATAGGAGCCCCGCGAAGCGCGGCTCCGTCGAGCCATCATGACAGGTAGTAATCAGTTATTTGACCTAGGATGCAAGAGCGAGCGAGCGAAGCGAGCTCAGGACTTGGGGCACCCCGACACGGACCGGTTAGGTTCGAAGGGGATGGCGGGGTCTGAAAGACCCCGCCATCCCCTTCGTGTTAGGTTACTTTAAACCTTGCACGCAGAAATAGGAGCCCCGCGAAGCGGGGCTCCGTCGAGCCAGCTTGACAGGTAGTAATCAGTTATTTGACCTAGGATGCAAGAGCGAGCGAAGCGAGCTCGGGACTTGGGGCACCCCGACACGGACAGGTTAGGTTCGAAGGGGATGGCGGGGTCTGAAAGACCCCGCCATCCCCTTCGTGTTAGGTTACTTTAAACCTTGCACGCAGAAATAGGAGCCCCGCGAAGCTGACAGGTAGTAATCAGTTATTTGACCTAGGATGCAAGAGCGAGCGAAGCGAGCTCGGGACTTGGGGCACCCCGACACGGACAGGTTAGGTTAGAAGGGGATGGCGGGGTCTGAAAGACCCCGCCATCCCCTTCTTGTTAGGTTACTTTAAACCTTGCACGCAGAAATAGGAGCCCCGCGAAGCGGGGCTCCGTCGAGCATTCATGGTAGGTGGTACTATTACTAGGTACATCAGAGTAAGATTACATACCAGGAAGAAAAAAAAAATTTGACCAAATAAGTTTTATGTCTTTTGAGTGGTATACAAAACGATTTTATATTCATTGATTGTTATGATTATAGAAATTAGTCATTATAAAATTATGTCAATCGTTTATTATATTAAGAGATTGTTATATCAAATAAAATTATATATTCAGTTGTTATCTCTTGTAAATATTAGAGATTTTGTAGTTATATCATATATTACTTACCCCAATGAGATTGGTACAGCGTTCCGCGTGCGGGCTCTGGATCATTCATTACTTTGCGTCTTGACAAGGTATGCGAACATTTATTTCCTAGTTTCTACTTCCACCATCATAGTTACATTTAGTATTATATTTTTTAGTATTTTATTTGCATTACAATTATTACATTCACTCCTTACTGATATATATAAACAAAATGCTCAATTAACTGATAACTTGCCTTACAACTTTTGTTGTGCCTATACCTACAAACAATTATTATTTAAAACCACGAAGTATGCTGGCTATAGATTATATTATTATTACGCACTGATAATGAGTCACTTGTTTACCTTTCTACTAGTAACTTTTATTAACATTTTTATTCAGGCTAATGACTTGTAACATCACTATCTACTACCAAAACTGCCGAGGGTTAAGAACAAAATTAAATACGTTATACAATAATATTCTAGCGGACTCCCACGATATTATCATTTTATCAGAGACATGGCTGATTCCGGATATTGACGATGGCGAATTCATTGACTCAAGATATACCGTGTATCGTTGTAATAGAAACCGTGTATTGAGTGGCAAGTCTGATGGCGGGGGTGTTTTGATTGCGGTTCGCCGTGGTTTACGTGCAATACTTTGTGAGTTAACGACGGCGCTTTGTCAGGACGACTGTTATCATACTATGCCTCATAATATTTATTACGTACTTTTAAAGTTTTACTCCAAATCTGCTAATGAATATCACACTGTGTGCGGCGTATATGTTCCACCAAACCAAACGTTAAATACCTACCAATCGCTATTTTATTTGCTTGAAAAAGAAATGTCTAGCCCTATTATTGGTAATATGTACATTTTTGGTGATTTTAACTTACCACACATCGATTGGGTTGCATATTCCCTCCCCGCGCTCGCTCACAGTTAGACGTGCTACTAATTACTCTGTTAAATATTATTTCTAATTTAGTGACAAGAATACAAGTGAATACTTCAATATAATTCCATATCCAAATTCTAGTTCACATTCACTTCATTTTAACGTTATAACAATTATTATTTAACCAATTCTATTAAAACTTCGAAAAACAACTAAGCACAAGTAAAAGTGATTCATCGGCTGCAGCGCTCCTATTCGTTGTTCGGCGGTGAGTCAGATATCGCACGACACCTAAAAACGTGCCCATTTATGGTCATAAAGTATCACTTTGAAGCTTGGATCCGGACACTTGCCCTCAGGCGCTAGTATATGATTACCTATTTTGCCAGTCAAGCAACAAGCACAGTTGGCGTAGTGTGACTGCAGTGGTCATTACAATATACGTATCCTGAGTTCGATCCCGGCTCTCCGCTAAAGTTTTTGTGTCTTGATTGTTTATTTTCTTTTTGTCTTGTCTATTGTCATCATATTGGTGATGGCATCACATACAATGACAAAAACTGTGACACAGTCTCGTTCCGATACGGATATTAACAATTTATGCGAGATTGAGCAACTTTTTGAGTCCAAAGCGCCTAACGTAATTCAAAGAGCAAAACGTCTCAGAACTTCAAGTAATGAAATTCCGAACAAATATGACTCAGACCTAAGAGATGAGCTTAGAGACATGATTAAAGAATTTTTCTCCAACCAAAACGCACGGCTTATAACCCTCGAAGCTCATATCATGGACCTAAAGAAATTAACAACTAATATAGAGACCTCGAACACGAGTTTAATGAGTTCCGTGAACAACATGTCAGACCAATTGCTTTCTCTCGAATCTAAAATCACAGGACTTGAGAAGGAGCGCGTCGAAATCTCTTCTCAGATACATAATCTTGATCAAAAAATAGAGAGTTTGGAACGTAACCTAATCAAAACAAATGTCGAGATAAGAAATGTTCCTCTACGCCCGCAAGAGTCAAAGCAGGATTTATACACCATCATTTCTCAATTGTCCACCACTGTGGGTGTTAACATATCGACTGAAATACGAGATATAACTAGATTACGTATCGATAAGAAAAAGAATTCTTCGGCAATAAGTATTGAATTCACAAACACCCTTACCAAACATAGATTCTTGGATTCTGTAAAGCAATATAATAAGAAAAACCCTTCACGAAAACTGGACTCTGTTAGCCTGGGATTTCAGTTAAAGGATCCTACGCCTATATACATTGCAGAGCAGCTAACCCCGCAGGCTGCTAAACTATTTTATCTAGCTAGAAATGTCGCTAAGCTGCACAAATACGAATTTTGCTGGATATCTAATGGTCGTATTCTGATGAAAAAAGCAAAGGAATGTCCGTACATAGTGATAAAAAATGAAGCCCAATTGCAGGATCTATCTACTTCACCTGAAGCATGACTATGTGTACTCGATCTCAAGCTTGATTTATATTTGTTTTTTATGTTTGTACGCCCGGGTTGCTTAGTTTCTAGTATAACACTTTTAAAATGTAAAACTATAATTATTCTGTCTTCATTTAATGCATGCAAATCATATTATATTAATTGTAGTTACAAAACTTCGCTCGTGCAACTACATGTTCATTCGCATATACTCCATTCACTGCTCCCCACTCACACTGCAATCATACAAACTCATACCACTCCACTCCACATATCACTTCATTTCACCTCACATCCTTCAGTTAGCCAAAATCCATCCGTTGCTTTGTATCAATCGAACTGTCTCGCATTAGTCAGCGTGTTACTCCTAAACAATAGAATTCGATAATATAAACTCTCTAAATGAAAACTTGGATAACTTTTCTGTATCTAACATTCACCAATGTGCACCAGAAGACTGCTTACCAATTATTAAGAACCCTTCTACCTACCTCAAAATCTTATCACAAAATATAAGATCTATTAATCGCAACTTCTTCAGTTTTGAAACTCTTCTTACCCGACTCTCTCTTGAGTGCGATATAATAGTACTCTCTGAATGTTGGCTTCCCTGTCTGAGTAACTCCACCTTACCACACCTTCAAAATTTTTCTTGCCAGCATACTACTAAACATCAGAATCAAAGTGATGGGGTGGTTGCCTATATAAACACAAAACTTGACTACAAAGTCTATGAACCAGATTTTTATGGCTCAGCCTCTGGTTTGATCATTGAACTAGGATCAGATGTAGCTATTATTTGCATTTACAGACCTCCCTCAAAAGAGAACATTGACATTTTTCTCAGATCACTTAATGAAACTCTACCATCCCTAACCAATTTTACTACAGTCGTCATCACAGGTGATTTAAACATAAACATAAATTGCTCCAATTCTCCATTAGAAAATCGCTCTCATGACTATCTTAACTGTCTCGCATTTAATGGCTTCTTACCTACACATTCTCTTCCAACAAGAGGAGATAATTGTCTTGACCACACTGTGCTTCGAAGCAAACATCCGTCGTCGACTTTCATTTTAAATTCGACTATTAGCGATCACTGCTCAACTCTGCTTTGTATAAACTCAAAACCACTTCATAACGTCCACATGACCACAATTTCCAAGATTGACTATGCAGCCTTAGATCTGGCTATGGAAAATACAGACTTTTCACATGTATTATCCATGGCTGATCCTAATACAGCAACAAACTCCCTAATACAGACTCTTTCCAATATAATTACCGCGAACACAACTACCAAAACTGTTCCGAAGAGAAACAGAATCTTAAAGCCCTGGATTACCCCGGGGCTCCTGAGGTGCATGAAAAACAGGGATGTTCTGCACAAAAAGCAAAAACATTCTCCAGACAATGAAGTGCTTAAAATTACATATGTTAGATACAGAAACTTCTGCAATAAAATTCTGAAAAAAGTCAAGAGACAGTTCGACTCGGAAGAAATAACTAAGGCTGGACGTAACACTAAGCTTTTATGGCACACAATTAAGCGTATCACCAACACCAACATTACCACACACACTCCCACAGAATTATTTTCCTCTTCCGTATCCCCTAAACAATCCGTTAATGACGTAAATGCTTACTTTGCTAACATTGGTAAGAATCTTGCCGATTGTACTACAAAATCCCAACCCTCATCCTGCCTCATGGGTACACACGTGTGCTCGGCGTCTACAAGCAGCCCTAACTCTCTCGTTATGTTGGGAACAAATCCTGATGAGATTATTTCCGTCATAAACTCCCTCAAACCTAATGTTGCAATAGGGCACGATGGCATCTCTACGATATTTTTGAAAAGGTACTGCAGGCTTCTATCTCCTATTTTGTCCCATATTTTTAACCTTTGTTTTGACTCCGGTATATTTCCTTCATCCTTCAAAATTGCCATCATTCATCCAATATTCAAGGGGGGTGACCGTAAAGATATAAATAACTATCGCCCTATTGCTGTACTATCTCCCCTATCTAAGCTCATGGAAAGGCTAATGAACAAAAGACTCATCAATTACCTTGAGTCTAACAACCTGCTCTCAACTAATCAGTTCGGGTTTAGAAGCAACAGATCGACATCTGATGCGGCCTTAAAATTGATAACCGGTATCGTTGACAAACTCAATCAACGCAAAAAGTGTCTTACGATATTTATTGATCTTGCAAAGGCGTTCGATACCGTGCCTCTACCTTGCTTATTAACTAAACTAGAACGTTTAGGTGTCAGAGATTTACAACTTCAACTTTTTCATTCGTACCTCTCAGGACGCACACAGAGGGTCAAAATTGGCAAATATTTTAGTGAAGAACTGCCTATTACCCATGGAGTACCGCAAGGCAGTGTCTTGGGTCCCACCTTGTTTTTGGTATTTATAAATGATCTCTGCAATTTGAAATTAAATTCTGGAAGCATTGTCTCATTTGCTGATGACACAGCCATCACCTTCTCCGAAACCTCGTGGTCAGGGCTCCAAGCTACCGCTCAAATAGGGTTTGACAACGTACGTAACTGGCTTACGTCACATTCACTCACCTTAAATACCTCTAAAACAAAACTTATTACTTTCTCTCTCAACGTGACGTCACAACCTTCCACTCCCATAACTTTGAAAGCTCACACCTGTCAACCAAACACACCCAACTGTACCTGCCCACTAATTATATCTGCAGACACAATTAAATACCTTGGTATCACTCTAGATAAACACCTCAACTTTAAAGCCCATATTACTCTTCTGGCTAGCCGTATCCGCAAACTGATTTATTTTTTTAAAACTCTTAGACAAATCGCCAACGTACATATTATTCGGTCCGTATATTTTGCAATGTGCCAGTCTGTGATCTCTTACTGTATCACATGTTGGGGTGGTGCTGCTAAAACAATACTCAAGCCTCTCGAGGTAGCGCAGCGAGCAGTCCTGAAAGTAGCCACCTTTCGACCACTTCTTTATCCTACCTCAGAGCTCTACCAGAAATGCAAGGTGCTTACAGTTCGCCAAATGTTTATTCTCAGCACGATTGTGCAACAACACAGTAACACTCCAACTGCACAACGGCCGACAATACCAAGAAGAAGAAACAGGGTGTGTACTGTACCTCACCCATACTTCACTTTTACAAAAAGATTCTTTTATTATCTAGGACCATTCCTATATAATAGAATAAACGCAATACTTCCTTTACAAACATCTTGTAAGCTGACATGCAAAAAGCGGATCACTGAATTTCTATCTTCTAAAAATTACGATGATACCGAATCTCTTCTTATAACGCTTAAGTAACTTATAACACACAAACAATCACACACAGGCACACACACACACACACACACACACACACACACACACACGCACGTGCACGCACAGATTATTATAATGGAGTTTTTACTTTTGTTTTTGTTCTTAATTTTGTTAATTATTTATCACAGTCTAACCAATTCTCATGTCGTTTTTTCGGGAAATGGGTGCTGATTGTCCTTAATACAGGTTATTAAATAATCTAGCTAGGACATCAGACTGTAAAATTGTATTGTTACCTTCTCATCTTGTAAACTATTCCTTATTTGTCTTCCTACCTGTAACAGACTGTACCACTTTTTGCAATAAATAAATTGAAATTGAAATTGAAATATGACTCTTCTGCACTCATGCCTTGTATTCAAAATAACAGCAACGCATTAGAAATCCTACTCCTAAATTTTCTTTCCACTTTAAACTGTAAACAATATAATAATACTGGTGAAGCGTCAATGTTTTTTCAATACAAAATAAAATAATAATATTTTAGGATTTTTCCACATAATATAATATGTTAGTAGTTCAAATTAAATATTTTAAGTTGTCTATTGATGAATCCTCGGACAAATACATTTTGCATCAGCAACGCCCTCGTATCGAAACTTTCTTGAGTTTTTGCAACATGACCATAGATGGCATGAGTGTGACACGCTCTGTTCCCGTCGCCATAAGAAAAGACACTGTGTGTCCTGCGCTCCGCTTTTAAAAATTCCGTTTTTGGTGAATTCTTGAATATACTTGTAAAATAAATGGACCTGCATCTGCTATTCATTGAGAACTTATAGTGCAGTGTTTATTTTTGGAGTTTTAACCATTCCACCGGTGGATTTAAGAAGATTTTGCTCGCCGGCCGGCAGCTATACCTACAAGCCATCACGCGCGCATGAACGAGGCTGACCATCTCCCTGGGTCTGAGTGGGATCTCTGGATTGTCAAGGTACGTGGGCCTGTTTTGCTGCTAATAATAATATTTTGGTATTGGTTTCTCGAGGATTCACCAATGGAAAAATTAGTCTATTTTTGAGGTCCGCCATTACACTTTTACATAGGTTCTTATTTCAATTTTTCTCACATCTTTCACAAAGGTGCAGGCTATTTACACGCCTCACCATATTTAATGGTCCTTCGATACCGGATAAATAACCAGTACCTATATTTTTTGCGTATTTGTTTGGTAAAAATCATATAGGTTCAATAACCCACAATAGGTATTTATTTACGTAAACTTTCGGTAAATTGCCTGTTTAACGCAGCCTAATAAATTGACAATAGATTTTACGTATTTGTTGGTAAATCTGTTCAATTATTTATTAGCTTACATAGAACTACATTACGTATTTATTGGTAAAAGTTCATTCTATGTAGGTATCCGCATTTAAAAATTCGCTTTGTTCTGAAGTAAATAAGTAGGTAGTCACCAACTCATCTCGGCTTTGTGCGTATTAAGTAATAATTAGATAGATACCTAGGTACTCATAGTTGGTAGGTGCGTTATTATTGCAAACCGCCTGGTAGGTATTTATTCTGTTATTGTCTTCGTTTGATAATTAACAAAATGACGGATAAACAACTGAAGCCGGAAGATTTATTAACTATTCTTCATGAAAAGAAAGGATTGTTATTTAAACGCATTAATCGATTGTATGATTTATCAAGAAATATATCGTCGTTCGATTCGAGGAAAAATGAGAGTTTTATGACTGAGTCAGAGACAATTGATGACATTCGAGATAAATTTGAATCTTTTGTCGATCAAATTAATCAAATAAACATTAGTTTAAAACCTGGTTCAAGTGCCGACTACGCTTGTTTAGAATCCTTTGAAGATTTGTATATTCATATTAAACGTGTTAGGAATAAAATAAACAGTAATCAATCGCCACCAACACCCAGTAGTGACTCAAAGACTCTTTTTGAACCGCTTAAAATAAAGTTGCCTCCTATCGCGCTGCCATCTTTCGACGGGAAAATTGAGAATTGGCCGGTTTTCTACGAGTCGTTTAAGTCAAATATCCATGATAATGATCAGCTGACTGATTCGCAGCGTGTGCAGTACTTGGTAGGTAGGCTTACACACAACGCATTGAAGGTTACCGCTGGAATTGTGCCTACGGGTGATACTTACAAGTTTTTATGGGATAGTTTAGTTAAAAAATATCAAGAGAAGCGCTCACTAGGTACGCATTATTTAAATAACATATTGGATTTAAAAAGTTGTTCATATAACGCTAATAGTCTCGATTCTTTCATAGAAACATTTAGTGCGTCTATTTCTGCCTTGAAACAACTTGGGATTACGGATCTTGCTGATTTTATTCTTTTGCACTGCGCAATGAGAAAAATCGATGCACAGACTACTCAATCGTTTGAACTTACCATTCGAGATGTTGAAATTCCCACAACGAAATTATTGATAAGCTTCGTTCAAGACCAGGCAAAGATATTAGCACGCTCGAATTTGTATCATTCTAACGCGAGAAACTTTAGTAGAAACCCCGCTTCCGCTCCTCGCGAGTCACGCACACAGACAAAAGCGTTTGTTGTGAGCGAGTCAGCTGACTCGTCCGCTTGTTTACCCGCGATCGCGGTTCCATGCTGCGCTTATTGTAATGATAACGCTCATGTTCATTTGTATAACTGCGCTAAGTTTAAATCCGCGTTGACTCCTAGAACAAGGTTCGAGTTTATTAAATCCAAACGTGGGTGCGCGAATTGTCTAAGCACATTGCACGGTTTGAGTAACTGCAAGTCAACATCAGTCTGTGACTTATGTAAAAAACGCCATCATACACTATTACACTTTGAGAAAGAAAATAAACCGCAAACAGCTGATGTTAAAATGACGAATTGCAATGTAGTCGTGGCGTCGCCTCCCGCGCCGCTGTCCTCCCCGCCTCCCTCGCTCCTTTCGAACCCCGGTACGTCTTTGGTGCCGCGCTCTTACGTTCAGTGCGATAAGGTCGATATTTCCGCACGGGTGATTGCGTCTGATTCGTGTGATGTGACGCCAGTGTCTTCGGATCACAGCTCGGCCGTGTTGTTGGCAGCTGATGCAGCGAAAGCTAAGGCGATAGTGCTGTTATCGACAGCTCAGGTTTATGCGCGAGCTAAAAATGACAGTGCGGGTCACAAAACATTAGTGAGGTGCTTAATTGATAATGGGTCGCAGAATAATTTGATAACTACAGCCTGTTGTAGAAAACTTAATTTACTGATAATTCCTTTGAGTAATTCTTTTGTTAAAGGAGTTGGTTCTGTATCGCGACCGATAATAGGTTACGTACATTTAGATATCGAGTCTCGCGTATATCCGGATCAAAAATATACTATTCACGCGTTCGTAGTTGAGTGCATTACGGACCAGCTACCATCGCACCATGTTAAGTGGGATAGCCATATAGACTTCCACGCGCTTCCGCTCGCAGATTTAAGCTGGAATATTCCAGGGGATATTGACCTAGTGTTGGGCGCTCAGCTGTTTCCGTACATTTTCTTGGGGAATAGGGTCGATCTTGGTTCACGCGCCCCACCTGCTTTATTGACCACATTCGGGTATATCTTTATGGGTGATTTTCCGCATAATAGTGATAATTTCAATTTACCTAACTCTTCTTTCACAGCATTGGCTCTCAATGATTTATTACAAAAGTTTTGGGAATTGGAAGAAGTGGATAATAAACGTTTTTTCTCTCCTGAGGAAACCGAATGTGAGAATATTTTTTCCTCGACCGTGTCACGAGACGATGTGGGACGTTATACCGTCGCGTTACCTTTCAGAAAGGATCCCGCCGAGTTGGGTAACTCCCGCACCGCCGCGTACCGTCGACTTATTGCTCTTGAAAGGAAATTCCGCCAATCGCCGATGTTGCGGAAAAATTATAACGCAGTGATCAAAGAGTATATGGACAACGGTTACTTAAGTCAGGTCGACGAATCTGCCGTTTCCGATGACGGGTACTATATCCCTCATCACGCTGTCGTTCGGCCAGACAAACCGATGTTGCGCATTGTTTCCTATATATTGAAATTCGCTAGACCAAAGGTTCATTGTGAACCTCGTTCTATTCAGGGCTTGTCAGCTGCGGAACGAGCGATAGTCTGTGCTGTGCAATCTGTTCATTTTGCAAATGACATTAAACTCATCAAATCTGGGAAATTGCTTCCAAAGAAACTACAAAGTTTAGCTGTCTTTCTAGATGAAGAGGGAATATTACGCATCGGCGGAAGGCTTTCGAAGTCTCATCTTCCATTTGACGCTAAGCATCCTTTTTTACTTCCTAAACATGACCATATTGTGGACCTAGTAATTCGTCATTACCATGTGATGAATTGTCACACTGGACCGGGACTACTCATGTCTATTCTAAGACAGCGATTTTGGATACTAGATGCCAGGACTGTCATTAGGTCCAAGTTGCGACAATGCAACACATGTTTTCGGGTAAATCCGACGCATCCCATTCCAATGATGGCAGACCTACCTGAATACCGAGTATCGGAAGCAAAGGCGTTTGTCCACACTGGAGTGGATTATGCTGGTCCCATCCGCATAACCCTCACTCGTCGCAGAGGCCAACACGCCCAGAAGGCGTATATCTGTTTATTCGTGTGCTTAGTAACCAAAGCCGTCCATGTAGAGTTGGTCGCTGATTTAACCTCTGATGCCTTTTTAGCCGCGTTTAAACGTTTTATCTCGCGTCGAGGGCCAGTATCTTGTCTCTATTCGGACAATGCTACAAATTTCGTTGGCGCTAAGGCCCAACTAGATGAACTTTATAGATTCTTAATGAATTCTAGTTTCAATTCATCTCTTTTACATGAGTTGTCAACACGCCGCATAATGTGGAAAATGATCCCACCTCGCTCCCCACATTTTGGCGCCATGTGGGAAACGAATGTTAAAACGTTAAAAACGCACCTTTATCGCGTGATCGGAAGTCAGCTTCTCACTTATGAGGAGTTACAAACTGTACTCATTCAAATAGAGTGCATTATGAACTCGCGCCCTCTGAGCGTTTTGTCTTCCGATCCCCATCCCGAAGTTATTACTCCCGCTCACTTTTTAATGTCGACTCCATTGCAGTACTTGCCGGCAGCCGATTTGTCTGGTCAGCGCATTAATTTGTCGCAGCGCAAACAGTTGTTAGATGGTATGGTCCAATCCTTCTGGAAGAAATGGCACCTAGAGTATCTGCATACGCTGCAAGTCAGACAAAAATGGGCAACTCCTGACAAACCCGTAGAAGTTGGAACTGTCGTACTTGTGGGACAGGACAATTCAGCTCCTCTAAGTTGGCCATTAGGAGTTATAACTGAAGTTTATAAAGGCACGGATAATGTCAGTCGTGTTGCAATGGTAAAGACGAAGTTCGGTAATTTTAAACGTGCCGTCGCGAAATTATATCCTATTCCAACGCAATAAACATTAACTCTTATATAATACTCGTAGTCTTTAAGGTTTAGGAAATACATTAAATAACTTATATCGTTTGTTTCTCGCATTCAGTCATAAAACTTAGATTTTCTTTGATCAAAATGTAGGTCAGTAAATACTTATAATTTTTCACTTTTCCTTTTGAAAGCACTTGCGTCCTTCCAAAGCCCCCGAGCATGGTGAAGCGTCAATGTTTTTTCAATACAAAATAAAATAATAATATTTTAGGATTTTTCCACATAATATAATATGTTAGTAGTTCAAATTAAATATTTTAAGTTGTCTATTGATGAATCCTCGGACAAATACATTTTGCATCAGCAACGCCCTCGTATCGAAACTTTCTTGAGTTTTTGCAACATGACCATAGATGGCATGAGTGTGACACGCTCTGTTCCCGTCGCCATAAGAAAAGACACTGTGTGTCCTGCGCTCCGCTTTTAAAAATTCCGTTTTTGGTGAATTCTTGAATATACTTGTAAAATAAATGGACCTGCATCTGCTATTCATTGAGAACTTATAGTGCAGTGTTTATTTTTGGAGTTTTAACCATTCCACCGGTGGATTTAAGAAGATTTTGCTCGCCGGCCGGCAGCTATACCTACAAGCCATCACGCGCGCATGAACGAGGCTGACCATCTCCCTGGGTCTGAGTGGGATCTCTGGATTGTCAAGGTACGTGGGCCTGTTTTGCTGCTAATAATAATATTTTGGTATTGGTTTCTCGAGGATTCACCAATGGAAAAATTAGTCTATTTTTGAGGTCCGCCATTACACTTTTACATAGGTTCTTATTTCAATTTTTCTCACATCTTTCACAAAGGTGCAGGCTATTTACACGCCTCACCAAATACTAAAAATCAGTTAAGCCGTATTTTGGACTTATTAATTTCAAATGACGTCTGCGTATGTGAGCCAGCGCCCATTAATTTAATACCTGTAGATTCATTCCACCCTCCTTTCCTAACAATGATCTCTTTTGAATTAACACTTGCGCCCATGGCTCGATACGCGGTGCCAAGATATCGTTTTATGGAGGCCAACTACACTGCTATTAACAAAGATATAAATCAGATTGACTGGTCTTCTGTTCTTGACAGAGTCTCAATTGATTCTGCTACTCAGTGCTTTTACGAAACCATTTATGAAATTATAAAGACTCACGTACCAATGCGTCCGGTTAGATCTAATGAATATCCGATCTGGTTCTCTCGCCCGCTGATACACATTTTTAAAAATAAAGAAAAGGCATGGTGCAAGTGGAAGAAATACAAAAACTGTGCTGATTACGAACAGTTTTCTTTATATCGCAGGAGATTTAAAGTGCTTTCTGCTGATTGCTTTAAAAGATATTTACATTCCGTTGAAACTAGCATACAAAAAGACGTAAAGCAATTTTGGTCCTTTATAAAAAGCCATAAAAGAAATACAGGTGTACCAAATACCATGTCTTATAATAGTGAGAAATGTAACGGGCCTATGGACGTTTGTAAATTATTCTCAAAATTTTTTGGCTCAGTCTATGAACCTTCAGCTAACAATATTAATGGGGAACCTGAATCGTCGTCAGACAGCCATGTAACTATAACAGATTTGTCATTCTCTAAAGACACGGTAGTTAAATCGCTTAAATCCTTAGACGTAACCAAAGGTTGTGGGCCGGATAGTATCCCACCTTTTTTTCTAAAACATACTGCTGAGTTGCTGGGTGTACCGTTACTTTATTTTTTTAACCGTAGTCTGAGCGAGGGTATTGTGCCTCAAGTGTGGAAGACTGCTCACATCACGCCTGTATATAAAAGTGGCACCAGAAACGACGTTACCAACTACCGTCCAATATCATTGTTGTCCACCTTGTCAAAGGTTTTGGAGCGGTTGGTTCATAACGCAATTTATCCTATCTTACACAACATCATTATCCCAGAACAGCATGGTTTTGTTCTTGGTCGTTCCACTGTAAGCAACCTAGTCTTATACTCAAATTTTTTATTCGAAAATATGGACAATCAATTGCAGGTTGACACAATCTATACTGACTTTTGCAAGGCCTTTGACAAGGTGGACCACACTATGCTTTTGAGAAAAATCGAATTTAATGGGATACGTGGGAGTCTGCTACGCTGGTTAACATCGTATATAAAAAACCGAACTCAAAAGGTTGTAGTACAGGGCTTTTCATCTGAGGTGATCAGCGTGACATCTGGAGTGCCGCAGGGCTCAATTTTAGGCCCGCTGCTTTTTGTGTTGTTTATAAATGATATAAAATGATATAAACACATGCTTCAGTAACAGTAGTTTTTTATTATATGCTGACGACCTTAAAGTGTTCCGCAAAATAAGCTCTATTCATGACTGTGTTAAATTGCAAGAGGACCTGGATCGATTATCTGCCTATTGTGTAGCTAATAAATTACAATTGAGTCTTCCCAAATGTAAATCTATCACTTTTACCAAAAAAAAATAATATCACTCATTTCACTTATTCACTTTGTAAGACACCTTTAGAAAAAGTTTCCTTAATTAAAGACTTGGGTATACTCTTTGACTCAAAGTTACACTTCGATGCTCACGTTGATCACATCACAGCTAAAGGTTATCAATTTTTCGGTTTTATAAGGCGTACCTGTAACTTATTTAAAAAACCCTTTACATTAATGATTCTATACAAGTCACTCGGCGTCAGCGTAACATATTACGCTGACGCCGTCAGGGAGGTCGCCGCGCAGCACCCAATCGTATCCGATGTTCCACAGGGGCGACCCCAAGACCGAACCCTGTGGAACACCGCACGATATCTCTCGCCGGTTCCACTCTCCCCGGTGACCGGGGTAGATGACGGCTCTGTCCGTCAGGTAGTCTTCGACTATGCGACGGAGGTAGGTCGGCACCCGGTGATACCGGAGTGCCTCCCTGATGCAACTCCAGGGCAGGGTGTTAAAGGCGTTGGTGATGTCCAAAGACACCGCCAAGACGACCCTGCCCCGGGCTACTGCATCCCCCGTCGTGAGGGCTCTCACGCGCATGATGGCGTCCACCGTCGAGCGCCCCCTGCGGAAGCAAACTGGCTCTCCGCAAGGTTCGGGCCCACCCGATTCAGGTGCCCGACGAGGCGGTCTGCAATGACTCTCTCGAAGAGCTTGCCCACCTCGTCGAGCAGCACGATGGGCCGGAATGCGGACGGAGAGTCCGCAGGGCGCCCGTGCTTCTGGATGAGGACCAGTTTTCCCGTCTTCCACCGAAGCGGGAACCGGCCCCTCTCCAAGCATGCGCTTAAGAGCCCCCCCAGTCGAGGCCCGAGAGTCCCCGAGGCCAGGACCCAGGCTTTTCCTGGCAGGCCGTCGGGTCCTGGGGCGGTATTTTTGGCTTTGAGCCGTAGTACCGCCACTCTCAGGTCTACCTCGGTCACCTCCGGAGCGTCGTAGATGTCGTCGTCGCTGTGGTCCGCGTTTGCGCCAGCTTCATCCTCAGATTCCGTCGGAGACGGAGCCATGGGCGGGGGAGTATGCTCCCCTCGCGATGGGAACAGGGCGCTCACCACGTCCTCCACGAACTGAGGCTGGAGGCTCTGCGTCAACGGGGGAGCCCAGGGGCGGAGCTTTTCTCGCACCCACTTGTAGGGGCGGCCCCATGGGTCCCCGTCCAGAGTCCCCAGCATCTCCTCGCGGGCCAGTTCCTTGGCCCACCAGATCTCATCGCGGAGGACGGCCTTCGCTGCCCTGTAGCCCTCGTGCAGCTCCGCCTCTACAGTCGCCGCATCCGGAGGTCGGGTGCGGCGCCTGCGGAATCTGGTGTACCGGCGTCGCGCAGCAACGCACGCCTCGCGCAGCGCTGCAAGCTCGCGCGACCACCAGTACAACTGACGCCGGGCGCGTCCTTGCCGGACCCGGGGCATGGCCACGTCGCAGATCTCCGACATGGCCTCCCGGAACCACTCCGCCTCGTCGTTGATGTCAGCAGGCCTGTCCGGTGGTGACACCCAGGCCTGCACGATCGAGGCTTCCAGGAATAGCTCCCGGTCCAGCTGCTTCAGCGCCCATCGCGGACCACTTGGGTTCCGTCCACTGGGAACCGGCGCGTCTGAGGTCTGGGCGGAGACGTCGAACCGGATATACCGGTGGTCGGAATAGGTCTCCACCTCCTCCACAACGCGCCAGTCGGTGACGCGCGGCGACAGGTCGGCGGAGGCGAACGTAACGTCCACCACCGACTCTCCCGCCCACCGCACGCACGTGGGGACAGAACCCCGGTTCTCGATCACCAGGCCCTGCGCACGGGCCCAGTGCTCGAGCATCCTACCCCGCGTATAGTCCGTGGACCGGGAACCCCAAGCCGGACTTTTGGCATTGAAGTCCCCAAGGACGAGCGCGGGGAGGGAACCGAGGGCGACGACGACATCTCCCAGCTCCGTTAGGGAGTCTTGGAACTCGGCGAGAGATCGACTCGGGGAGAAATAGACGCCTACAACGGCGATCTCCCCGAACCGTGCTGCGACGATCCCGCGCCCTCTCTTTACGCGATCGAGGGGCGGGGGTACCGGCGGCGGCCGACGAAATTAGGGTCACCGAGCCGTCCAGGTCCGCCACCCAGTCATTCCTGGGCAGGACAAAATACGGCTCGGCGACCACGGCGACGTTGATCAACCACTGCGCCATGCTCTGGAGCAAGAGATCCTGAGCAGCGGCACAGTGGTTGATGTTCGCCTGGAGGAAGCGCAATGGAGACATTAATCTGAATCCATTGCAGCCTCCTCCAGGACCCTCTCCGAGGGTTGAGCCACGGCGGCGGCGGCGGCAGCGGGAGCGGCGGCGGCGGCGGCGGTGGCGGTGACGGCGGCGGCAGAGGGCCTACCTCTGCGCCTGGCTTTGGTGGGTGGGGCGCAGGACTTGCCCCCAGCCCGGTGATCGGCCGGCTTGCCAGCCGCCTCACATGCGAAGCAGTGAGGCGGGGCAGAGCACGAGCCGGCCTTGTGACCGGGCTGGCCGCAGCGGAAGCACCTATCGCTGCGGTCCACCTCCGAGGTGCAAACGCATGCCGCGTGGTTACCCACTTGGCAGCGGTAACACCTCAGGGGTCTGGGCTCCAGGACTTTAACCTGCGCCGACACCCAACCAACCAGGAGCCTTCGGCCCTCTTGCAGCTTTTTGGCCGCCGACACGGGGCAGCTAACCGTGGTGGTTAGCAGCCCCGCAAGGTCAGGACGCAGGGCGCCCGCCCGCACCTGATCGGGAGGGCACCCCCCAGTCCTGGCAACGGCGGCCACCACGTCCTCTGCCGTCACGGAGTCGTCCAGACCCAATATGCGCACGTCTGCGCGCTTGATGGGTCTGGACACTCGGGCCTCTTCCGCATTTAAGGACGCTCTGAGCCGTTCGGCCAGAGCGTCAGCGGTGGGGCCACTGGCCGCGCCGGGGAGCTCCAACATCCGAGCCCCCGTTGCGGTGACCCGTAGACGGAGGCCCCCGGCGATGCCGAGCTCCGCGAGGTTCACCGCCTCCCGCGCCTTCGCGAGCACGTCGCGGTACGACACGCCCTTCTTGACCGCGTCCGGCTGCAGCGTGATCACCACAGCCGCGGTCTTTGGGGCGCGCAATCGCGCCGCGACGTCGCGCTCTTTGCGCCGCCGCCGTCTCTCTCTCCTCCTCTGCGACCTGGCCGCACTGGCAACCTTCCTCTTCTCCCCGGCCACTTGCCAATCGGCGCCGGCCGGAGGAGTTCTTGGAGGAGGCTGCTGGGACGGCTGGCTCCCGGCCTGGGCCTTCTTCTTTTTGGCCGCCTGTGCTGGCCCCGCAGGTGTCGGGGGCGGGGGCGGCTTTGACGGGCCCGGTTTCGCCTGGCTAGGCATGCCCGGGACCGTCTTAGAAGGGGCCGCCGCAGCCGTCTTCGCCGGAGCCGTTTTTGCAGTTTTTGCCGGAGACGGCTTGGTCGGGGGCGGCCTCGACGCGGCTACAGCCGCGTATGAGGACGCCGCCAGTGGGGATCGCAGCACGCGGCTCTCCAATACGGAAAACCGCTGCTGAAAGGCGGCCAGCTCCTGTCGCACCAGGTCGAGAACAGAGTTCTCTACTGGTGTGGGCTGGCCTTTCTCCCTTCGGTCCCGCTGGCCGCTTCCCCGTAGTCCAGCCAGGTCCGCCTTGAGGGCGGCGTTCTCCCTCTGGAGAGCCTCCATGGCGGCAGTCAGGCGGGAGACCTCCGACCGCAGTTCGGACATATCGTCCCTTGCAGCCGGAGCCCCGCCGTAAATCCGCGCGGCCGCCATGATGGAGGCCGTGGCTTCGCCAATCGCATTTTCCTTACTGCTTTTTTTCCGCTTCAGGTTAACGATGCGGATGGCAGCTGTCACGGCCTCTGATAGTTTGGCCTCGTTTGAGGCCAAACCGCTGTTGGGCTCTCCGGAGGAAAGCCCCCTCCCCGAAGTCTTGCCTCGGCCTTTACCCCGCACGCTAGTCGAGATCTTACGGGCAGAGACAAGCCCTTCCTCGGACGACGATATGTCGTCCCGGGAGCGCTTCAGGAACTCGTTCCTCCTGCTAGCGCTCCCCTCCTCCCTCCTTGCTGCGCTTCCAGAGCCTACGCTCTGGAAGCTCGTGACGTCTGATGCCGAGTCGGACTCCGACCCGAGCATCAGCGCCATCTCCTCACTCGGAGCGGCACTCTGTGCCCGCTCGGTATTCGGTGCTGGTGAGGCGGACGTGCTGGACAAGTCCAGCGACTCCACCTCACGGGCACGTGAGCCACCTTGGCTCGCTGCGGCGACTGCCGGGGTTTTGGGGGTTTTTTTGAAAATTTCATACATTTTGTTCCCACGAGTAAATTAAAATATCCAACCATCCAACCAAAAATAGGGGTTCGCACTAACGGCTGATTTTCCCCACAACTACCCGTCAACCAAGCTGTCAACCTCCCTCGCGGTGCGCCGCCGCTTGGAGGTTCGGGGTAATTTTTTATAGAGGTATTCTTCCTCGCGGCCCGGGCGGTTAAGCCAAGGCCCTCGACCCCCGTCGAAAGTCATAGACATGATCATGACAATCTTCGGGGCTACGAGAATAGCGGTGGCAAGAGGAGGCGGAAGTGCAAGGCCTCCTCCTGCCTGCCCGACGGCAGGGTAAGTGCACGCCGGGCCCGCTCTTACTCCAAAACCACTGTGCCCTCTGCTGATCAGAGGGACACGCGGTGGAGCGACGCGACGGGACATTGGCATACGGGCAAGGAGACCCCTTACGGGGAGTTCTTGCCCGTACCCCGGGGCGCACCGTCCCGAGAAACTGGGCTTCCCCCCGGACGTATCCGGAAAGGAACTTCCAGTCCTCGGGCACTCGTGGAGGTTTCCCGTCCTTAGCACCCCATTCTACAATGAACTTAGCAAAATTATGAGTAATCTGAGTAACACCGTAATCATAATGGGAGATTTTAATGGTCAAATCGGAAAAAGGAAAACAAACGAAGACAAAGTAATTGGACCTTATACTACTGGGAAAAGGAACGCTAATGGACAGAAACTAGTAAACTTCGCTTTAGAAAATAATCTACATATTATGAACAGTTATTATAAAAGGAAAACTAGTAGAAAATGGACATGGGTGTCGCCTGATGGAAAAACCAGAAACGAAATTGACTATATCTTAACAAATAAACCAAAATTGATATCAAATATTGATGTTGTCAACGAGCTTAACTTTAATACCGATCACAGAATGCTAAGAGGCCAATTATATACAGAAGAACCAAAAACATCCAGAAAATATATTCAGAAAACTAAAAAACCAATTGCTTTACCGATTTCCGAAAACGAACTAAATGCTTTAGAAACCAATTTAATACAAATACAAAATCTCACGAGCACTCAACAAAAATATAATGCACTAGAAGAAGAACTAAAACAAATAGAAAATAACGTTACGAAAAATAACTCAATGAAAGATAAATTAGGACCTGTAGCTAGAAGTTTATTAGAAAAAAGACAGATCTTATTCAAAGATAGGAAGACAAACAGACAGGAAATAGTAAAGATAAGTAAAGAAATTAAATTACAAATACGTAAATTTAGACGGCATACGAGAAATGAAACAATCAACTACTTCATCGAAAAAACAGGCGGGGTTAGAAAAGCATGGCAAAAAATGATAGACAGCGTTGATTGGATCGGAAACATGGCACACCGAAGAACTAAAATTAAGAAGACAAACAGAATCGAAATAATAAAAATTGCAACAGACTATTACCGCGAGCTATATAGTGATGAGGAAGACCAATCTAAACTAAACCAACCAACTATCTGCAAAGACTGTGAAGAGGAACAGATCCCAAACATAATGAAAGAAGAAGTTATAAAAGCAATTAATACACAGAAAAGAGGAAAAGCACCAGTCGAAGACTGCATATCGAACGAACTCTTAATAGGGACATCAGTCAAAACAATAAACACCATCACAGAACTATTCAATGAAATTTTATACACGGAATATATACCTCAGCAATGGACATCATCAACTATAATACTTCTACATAAAAAAGGAAAGAAAAATGATATCGCTAATTATAGACCCATAAGCCTGATGTCCAACATATACAAAATATTCTCTAAGATATTATTAGATCGACTCACCAAGATTCTGGATGAAAATCAGCCATAGGAGCAGGCAGGATTTCGCAGTGATTTTTCAACACTGACAACATTCATACCATAAAGCAGGTTATCCAGAAAAGCAAGGAATATGGCATCGCTTACTATATTGCATTCGTAGATTACAATAAAGCGTTTGATTCACTTAAACACGCAAAAATATGGGAAGCACTAGAAACGCAGGGTGTAAATGGTAAATATATACGTCTCATTAAAAATATATACAAGAATATGACAGCAAAAATAAGAACAGAAAGGGTGGGGGAAGACTTTACTATAAAAAGAGGAGTCAGGCAAGGAGACCCGATATCACCCAAACTCTTCTCTGCAGTATTGGAATACGTTTTTAGACGCCTTGAATGGGACAACTATGGAATTAGCATTAACGGAGCACAACTGAATCATCTTAGATTTGCCGATGATCTAATACTTCTTTCATGCGACGCAAGAACCCTGCAAGAAATGCTCGAACAGCTGGTACGTGAAAGTGGAGATGTTGGACTGTCAATGAATACCTCGAAAACTAAAATAATGACAAACGCAGAAAATATCCCCATCATGGTCAATGGTAGCACGATAGAATATGTCGAAGAATACACGTATCTTGGTCAAATAATATCTCCAAAAGACCTCACAACAAAAGAGATTAACAACAGAATTAATCTGGCTTGGAAAAGATACTGGTCTTTAAAAGAAATAATGAAAAACCGCCATGTACCACTCAAATCCAAGAAAAAAATATTCGATTCGTGTATTCTACCGGTTATGACGTACGGTTGCCAAACATGGAGTTTGACAGAACAGAACATACATTACGTAGTCTAGAGACCTGCCAACATAACATGGAAAGGAGCATACTCAACATCCAACTAAAAAATAAAATAAAACTGGAAACAATTCGCAAGCGAACTGGAGTTACGAGTGTCACATATTGTATTAAAAAACTAAAGTGGAGATGGGCAGGGCACTTGATGAGGAGTAAAAACGACAAATGGGCTAAGGATGTAACGGACTGGTGTCCAAGACAATATAAAAGAAAGAGAGGGAGGCAGTGTCGTAGATGAGAGGACGACATCAAAAGGATAGCTGGCATTACTTGGAGAAGGATGACATATGATCGCACTCTGTGGCAAGTTTTAGGGGAGGCCTATGCTGGGAAGCAACACGATCTTCGTGAAACTGGTGTCCATTAATAAAAATTTTGCATGTAATTAAACTTTATGTAAGATTGTTGAATAAAGGCTATTATTATTATTATTATTGTATTCCGTCGTAGATTTAAGATTTATTATGCAATTGTTTGCTGTCCTAAAGAAATAAAAATAAAAAATAAAATAAAAGGTAATCAGTGTAAAAGTAAATTATTATGATGAATATTAAATATTCTAGATTTCATGATATTTGAATTTCAGAGTTTCATAAATTCTGAGCAATATTGGAATATCAGAGTTTTTATTTTTTGGTTTAGATCTGTAAGAAAGGTAAGTAATCAACGTAAAAGTAAATTATTATTATAAATATTTAATATTCTAGAATAGAATAGAATATTCTTTATTGTACACCAAAACAAATCCAAATTTACAAATTTTGTTACATTTTAAGGGTACAACGGCGGTCTTATCGCTAATAGCGATATCTTCCAGACAACCTTAGGATGGACTTTAAGAACTTTAATCAAAGAAAGGGGGTAGGCAGTGATGCACAACAAATAACCGATAACTTATACAAATACAATACACATAAATATTAATTGTAATATACAAATACACATGACACATTTAAATATATAATATATATATACATTAGAGAGAAAGGAAATTATTTATGACCAATCTTTTAAAAGAAACCAGTGACTGGGCTTGCCTTACTGACAACGGCAATGCATTCCACAAACGGACAGCCTGAACTGTAAAAGAATCATCATAAAATTTTGTGGAGTGCACAGGCATCAAAAGTATCAAATTTTCCGATGACCTCAAATTTCTAGTGTGTGCATCGTGCAGAAACTTAAAACGCTCTTTGAGATAAGAAGGAGTAGCGGGATTAAAAAGAATGTTAAAAAGCATTGTTAAAATATGAGTATTCCGGCGAAGGCGGATAGGTAACCACTTGAGTTTTTTGCGAAATTCTGAAATATGATCATATTTGCGCAAACCAAATATGAATCTTATACAAAAGTTTTGAAGTCGCTCAAGCTTATCTAACTGTGCTTCTGTGAGATCTGGATAGCTGGCATCGGCATAATCAAGGATAGGGAGAAGGAGGGACTGGGCAAGCGCAGTCTTAGTGGCAGTCGGAAGGAAATTACGCAACCTTCGCAATGACCCCGCTGATGCAAACAATTTTCGACTTACTTCTTGTATCTGGGGAACCCAAGAGAAGTCTTTGTCTATGTAGATACCTAGATCCTTAACCGTATCACTATAAGGGATAATAGTACCTTCAAATGCTATCTGAGGAAGCTGCAACCAATTGATTCTTGAATGCAGACGCGGGCTGCCAACAACAATGACTTGCGTCTTCTCTGGGTTAATTTTTAAGCCATAAGCATAAGCTTAAAAATTAACGCATAAGCGAGATATTTCTCGATATTTGAATTTCAGAGTTTCATAAATTCTGAGCAATATTGGAATATCAGAGTTTTTATAAATTTTTGGTTTACATCTGTAAGAAAGGTAATCAGTGAAAAAGTAAATTATAATGATGAATATTGAATATTCTAGATTTCATGATATTTGAATTTCAGAGTTTCATAAATTCTGAGCAATATTGGAATATCAGAGTTTTTATAATTTTTTTTGGTTTAGATCTGTAAGAAAGGTAAGTAATCAGCGTAAAAGTAAATTATTATGATGAATATTAAATATTCTAGATTTCATGATATTTGAATTTCAGAATTTCATACATTCTTAGCAATATTGGAGTATCAGAGTTTTTTGGTTTAGATAATATTGAAATATGTCAAAGATTCAGAGTCTAATAAATGTTTGGCATAGACCTGTGAAGTAACACAATGCATTATATTGTAATATCATACTGAAAAAGGGTCAATACTAAATTCAAATCTGAAGCAGATATTAAGTGCTACAATCACATACCTATAATAAAAAATATCGTTCCTACAAAATATAGAATAACATGTTATAGTTATTAAAATAAAGGTTGATGATTACAATATATCGAGACTTAATATTGAATACAGGATTAACTAATCTAAGCAAGAGTAAACAAAAATAATATAATATAGTATAATTTAGAAAACATTTGATGGATATAATATAGGTTTTATGTTTGCATACTCTTGCTTAGCAGCTTGCTTAACTAATTCAGTAAGAGCTTTCCATACCGGACCGCTGTCGTCATGTGATGAGCGAAGTGTGAAAAGCGCTCGCTTCCAACGATTAGCTGCAAGCGTCTCTGCTTCTTTACTGCTGTAGACCCTCAGCTCAATATGAAACTGGCCGCTGCGAGTTGGATCACGCTGTAGGGTGTATCCGGAACCCACGCGCCGTGCCAGATAACTTCTTAGAGCAGCAGCTTTGATTTGATTTGAAAACCTAGCACATTTGGCAAGGTTTTCATTTGACTTCGATGTCATTATTCTAACTGAATGCTGGCTCCATCAAAACAAACCTATTCCAATAATTGACGGTTATACTACGTTTTCTTCAAAAACCTGGCTAAATCAAAACGATGGCATTGTTATATATGCAAAACAAGGCCTTAAATGTTCTATTGAAGAACCAGAACCGGCGGGCGCTAACTTTATGCTGTTAAATATTTTTCCGGACACCTGCATTTTGGCAGTATATAGGTCTCCATCCATATCCTGTACTGACAGTTTTTTGAACTCGATAGACACTATTTTAAGGTCAGTTAAAGCCAAAAATATTGTGCTAACTGGAGACATTAACATTGACATTAAAACGAGCAACAATGACAGGAATAGCGAAACTTATTTGAATGTTACTGCTGAATTGGGTCTACTGCCTGGACACGCATATCCAACAAGGATTCATAATTGCTTGGATCACGTGTTACTTAATACTGTGCAGCCAGCTACAGTTTTTGTAGTTAATTCCACAGTCACCGACCATGCCTCAGTGGTTTTAAGCCTTTGCCAGTCTCGACGGACATGTTATAAAACCAACCTCCTAACAAAGGTCAATTATGATGCTGTGGTTAAACACCTAGAAGCAGTTGACTTCTCATTCATTAATGACGAAGCAGATGCAAACGACGCTGCCACTTTTTTTATTGAAAAAATTTCCACAGCTCTTCAAATAAATTCAATAACACATAAAAGACCAAACCGCAAAATAATTCTGAAGCCTTGGCTGACCCCCGGATTGCTCCGCTGCATTCGCCATAGAGACAGGCTTCATGAAAAATTTTCGTCTAGCCCTAACAACCATGTATTTGAAACAACATATAAAAGATATCGTAACTTTTGCAATACATTGCTGAGAAAGTTAAAAACAAACTATGAACGATCTCTTCAACAAAGCGCAAAAAATAATAAAGAAAAATGGGAAGCGATTAAGACTATAACACAACAGAAAAAACAAAAAACAGTGGCTGATAACCTTATAAATACAAATACACCAAATTCTATAAATGACATAAACAACTATTTTTCTAACATCGGCAAACAACTAGCAGATAATATAATTAACTCCTCCAGCTCTAACCCGTTAAATTACAGAAGTGATATTCCATCTAATTTAAATTCTATCGTATTAATTCCTCCGGATGAAGCTGAAATCGAAACATTAATACTTAATTTGAAGAATGACTGTGCTGCTGGTTGGGATTCCATCCCAGTAAAACTCCTTAAATTGGCTAGACATGTGATTGTTCCTCACCTAACAAAGTTAATAGAGATCTGTATTGCTCAGGGCATTTTCCCACGAGTTTTCAAAAAGTCACTAATAACTCCTGTTTACAAGGGTGGATCTAAGGACGGTGTCGAAAACTACCGGCCTATCTCGGTACTTTCGACAGTTTCAAAAATACTTGAGAAAGTATTGAACAGTAGGTTAGTGGGCTACCTAGAACATTATAAGATCCTATCAGAATCACAATTCGGTTTTAGGCAGGGAAAGAGCGCTGAGGATGCTGTGAGCCAACTTGTAGAACATATATCATCTTGTGTTGATGCCAATCAAAAATGCGTTGGCGTCTTCCTCGACTTAGCCAAGGCTTTCGACACCGTCTCGATTTCTCTTCTTGTGGACAAACTGGAGCGTATTGGCATTCGGGGAAATGCTCTGGGAATTTACAGGGATTTTCTCTGCGACAGGTCACAGAGAGTGAAGATTGGGGAACACATTAGCTCAGACGCCCGCGTTTTGTATGGCGTGTCACAAGGTAGTATCCTTGGCCCGAGTCTCTTCCTGATCTACATTAATGATCTGTGTCAGCAGTCGTTACCTAATGGCAAAATTTACACGTATGCTGATGATACAGCTCTTGTGTTTCACGGGGGGACCTGGGACGAGGTCAGACAAAATGCTGAGGCGGGTCTACTTAGGGTCAGTCAATGGCTAAAAGCCAATCTTTTAACTGTGAATCCCTCAAAATCAACTCAAGTTCAATTCAGTTTCTCTAAGGTCAGTCCTAAAAAAATTAATATCAAATTACATGTGTGTAACTCAACTCAGGATAATGCAACCTGCTCATGTCCGGCTATAGGGAGATCGGCAAAGGTTAAATACTTAGGGGTGTTTCTGGACGAAAAACTAGACTGGCGCCAGCATATAGACCTTACCACATCGCGTATTAGAAAATTAGTTTGGACCTTTAAAAGACTCAGAGAGGTGGCTGACTTTGAGCTGTTGCGCACTGTGTATTACGCACTTGCACAATCAGTCCTCGCGTACTGTATTCGGGTTTGGGGTGGCGCATGTAAGACGTATATGATTCGACTTGAAAGGGCCCAAAGATCTGTCCTAAAAGTAATGACGTCTAGGCCATTTAGGTTCCCCACCGTAGCTTTATATGAAAACTGTCAAGTGCTAACAGTATTTTAGAAATTGTCATCAAACGTCACCTTATTACGCCACACAATAAAACTGTTTTTAAAAAACGCACCTTACGTAACATCTGTACACTGATTAAATGCCGAACTGCATCAGCCAGAAGGCAACATAATTATTTGTCAATTCATTTGTACAATAGGGCAAACAAAGAGCTTAACGTCAATTCACTCACAAAGAAGGAAGCTAGAGATAAAGTTAAATCTTGGCTACTTAAGCTTGACTATAAACAAACCGAACTACTCTTAACATAGATACAAATGTAATAAAATCACACTCCCACAATCTCATCCTACACAAGCATGCATCTCTATAACACTCACACCCACTACACACTACACACTATTACACTATACCTTCAACATACACTCTTGTAAACCACTCCACGGAAGGAATGTTTTTCATGTTTATGGTTTTTCCTCACTTATTTCAATTTGAGTTTTCTTTTTTTATTTCATGTGTTTTTGATTAAAATTTATTGCATAAAACCTGCACCATGTAATGGGAGAAGACACTGGCTCCTGTAACACAGGTACTATACCTAGCGCAGGAGGCAGGGCCTCACTACTTTTGTTAAACAATTTATGACAATAAAGAATTTATTATTTATTATTATTATTAGCTTTAACAGGCCCTGCTCCATCGTCCTGAAAATATAATAAAATCATTGATTTAGGTAATTAAACAACATAGCAAAAAGAAATTCCTCTAAAAGTTTACTGTTAGGGTACTAAATTCGCTCTTTAAATTTATACTATTCTCATTAATTTATATAAAAAGAGATCAATTTGTTAGTATACCAACATAAAACTCTGAGAAACGATAGCAACTATTTAACATCCTCTTAGTTTGAAAACCACTAACTGCATGAAAACGGTACAAATGAGGTATGTAGGTGTAAATAGATAGCAGGTACTGCATGTTCGAGTAAGATACATATTTCATTTAAACACGTTTTAACATGAGTAGTATAATTATTATTGGGCATTCTGGACCACTTTCGGCAAATCGCTCGGCGAGTACCTTCGCCTCGCTGCCGAAAGTGGTCTAGAACGCCCAATAATCGGTAATCGACTCGACTCTCTACTCGACCAACGATTGTTCGAGTTAATCTCACTTCGCATAAATGAATGCGAAATAAACAGTAGGTAGGTTTAAAAATATTGTTGTAGTAAACTTTTGCTCATTGTTAATCAGTTCGTTGACAACAGTAATCATGAAATTTGTTAAACAACCACAATCGTTGCAAGTAAGCACAATTTGCGATGATTTTCGTAAAACTAGTTCGCGCCATGGAGAATTGTTACCTAATTCAGTCCGATGCATCATTTGTGGACCATCGAATTGTGGAAAAACCAATTTACTTATTGGACTCCTTATACATGAAAATGGTTTACGGTTTCAAAATGTTTATGTCTATTCAAAAACCTTACACCAACCAAAGTACATTTTTTTAGAAAAAGTTTTACAACAGGTACCAATTATCTCATTCCACAAATATCAAGGGAATGAGGAAGTTATTAACGTTCAGAACGCAAAGCCCAACTCTGTGATTATATTTGATGACGTTGCTTGCGAGAATCAAACTAACATGCGTGATTATTTCGCAATGGGAAGGCACAAACACATTGACTGTTTTTATCTCAATCAAACATATAGCAAAATCCCTAAACAGTTAGTAAGAGATAATGCTAACTTAATTATATTATTCAAACAAGATGATATTAACTTGAGGCATGTTTATGAAGAACATGTTAATACTGATATGGCATGGATTGAATTTCGTGAAATGTGTTCTAAAATATGGAGTGAGCCCTTTAATTATGTTGTAATTAATAAAGATTGCAACAAAAATAACGGATGCTATAGAAATAAATTTGACACTTTCGTAGTCTTTGATTAGAAATACAAATATTTAAGACATGGTACTTACATGATATCATTATTCCTTGGCCAACTCTTCATCGATAACTATTATAGTCCGCAAAATCGTAATAATGGAAAAATCACTGAAAAGGCAAATTGTTGATGCTGCAGAAGCTGTAAAGAAAAAAGTACGAAAGATGCGAGATTTGGAGACTGAAAATAAGCAAGCATTGGAATCAGTTTTTCGACCTGTAACAGAGTCTCTCAATTTTATAGCTAATACCAATAAGCAAACTGACCTCTTGCGATCTAAAGAAGTTGAAGAAACAAAAGTTCCGTTCAAAAACAATGCTTTACAGAAAGACAGTTCTAATAACGAAGGAGATAGTGACCTAGAAGAAAATGATTGTGATACCGACAGTGATGAGTCGTACCAATCATTAGGAGACAATAATCAAGAGCGTAATACATCATCCTGGTCAGTATCTACAGAAGCACTAACAGATATTCCATTTGGTGTTCGAGCGGAGCGAGGACAATTGATGTTAGGTTCTGCTGTCATATCGATCAGCGATGATTACATCACCGTTACTGGACGGAAATATCGCAGTACTCCAGGACTGAAACAATTATTATTGAAAAAGGACGTAGATTTAAGCACAGTTACAGAGTCTGATATGCAGAATTATAAAATGATGTTGATTGCTACAAACGCACATCGTCGAGACTTTGATTCGAACAAACCAATTAAAAGTAATAAGGGGCAAAAATATTTGCAAGTTATAAAACCTCTTTTCAAACTGCCGAATACTATTCAAAACAGTCAAGCAAAGGGGAAAGGGCTACCCTTGACAAAAATGTGGAAAAAAAATATAGATTTTGTATATTGGGATGATCCTAATGAACTTGTGGATAGGTTAAAATTATTAATTGCATCTCGAGACGCTGGTAACACTGGATTAGACAACGAAATTATATCTGTCGCAGAACCAACACAGAAGCACAATAATTTAGAATAACGCCATCTATCGTCATTGCCGAGGAATCAAAACAGAAGCACAATTTGGAATCTCTATGGATTATTGTTAATTAAGAATAACGCCATCTATTATCGTTAGTGTGAATCAAAACAGAAACTCAATTTAGAATCTTTATTGATTAGTGTTAATTTAGAATAACGCCATCTGTCTCTCATTGGAGGAACTATGAAGTTAGATTTGACAGATAACGTTTAGGAATGCCAAGTGTAATAACACTTGGGGATGCTTAGCGTGGAGTAATGGCAACACCGAGCGAATAGTCGAGTCGAATATCGATTCAGAAGTTTAATCAGGTATTCGACGTTGACAGGTACTGACGTTGACAGATATGTTGGCAAACCTGTGTGGGGTAGGCCACTTCGACGGACAGTTGAGTGAAGTGAACACTTTGAATCGGTCCGTCAAGCTGTGTAGACATCTTGGTCACGCCACGTCGTCCACGATAATCTTCCCGCGTTCCTAAGTTTTTAATCGAGCCATATCTCGGACATCCTTGATTATTTTGTAGTCAGTGTGTGTTAGCAAGTAATTAAAAGTGTTAACGAAGGTTTTGTGAGTGTTATTTCCGATATCGCGCCCCTTCTGATATCGATTCTTCGACATCAGAAGTGGGATATGGACCACGACGACCCACGTGTTCGAAATAAAGACTATAGTGATGAAAAAATGGATGTGTTTGTTGGGAAAACAGAACCGCAATTTTCTGACACTGATTTAAGCCGTGAAAACACCTACTAAAGCCATGTGACGACGCTTTCGTTTACCGGATTTCGATCCTGAGAAACAAGATGTGGATGCACGTGCTTGGGTGACGACTGCAGAGATGTGCTTGATGGACCAATACCAACGTGGCGCCCCGCTTATGGTCGCTATAAGCCGCGCCTTGAAGGGAGGAGCTTCTACCTGGCTATCTACCGTGTCGTTTCCTGGGATGACATTGACCGAATTTAAGAAGTAAGCTGATGGACACGAAGGGAAGACCTACAACACCTACAGCATCATCGAGCCAAGTGACGCAGCAGCCGGCATCGAAGACCTTGGTGTGCTTCAAATGTGGCAAGCCAGGTCACATAGCTGTGCGCTGTATGAGCAGTGGTGGCGGCTGTGCAGCGGATCAGTCGACGGCACGGCGCGACGCGACGCGTCGATGTCTGAGTTGTGCAACCACCATCAGGCAGGATACAACACAGGTGAATTGTTTCATTTTTACTTACGATTCTGGTGCTGAATGCTCGTTGGTTAAAGAAAGTTTTGCATCGAAATTTTATGGTAAACGTGTTTGTAATGTTGTTGCTATGACTGGTATAGGTCAGACACGAGTATTCAGTCCAGAACAGATTTTATGTAGTGCAGTGATTAACGGGTGATCATCCTCTTGAAATTTTGTTTTAAAATTTTTGCCCGACAATTATTTGCAATGTGATGTCATGTTAGGTAGCGAGATTTTAAATCAGGGTTTTTCTGTAAACATGTTTGTATGCCAACTGAGCTTTTTAGGTTAACGAAAGTCCTTTGTGTAAATTCAGTGAGGCATAATAGTGACAACGCATTTCAATTGGATTTAACTGTTATCGTGACGGCTATAACGGGTATGACAAGTCTAGGCTTTTGCAAACACTTAAGAATTTTCTAAGTTTTTCATTACCGTTTTGTCTACTGCGCGAGTAACTACAGGCCAGCTCAGTGCAGCGGCAACTGTATAGGATGTCAGTAGACGAACGTAGAGTTGTGTGCGACCGTGTGAAGGTTGATTCGAACGACTGTGGTACATGGCCTAGGTTAGATGTTAGTGGCCTAGGGTAGATGTCAGTGGCCTAGGGTACTTATTAGTAGCCAAGGGTAATTGTTAGTGGCCTAGGGTAGTTGTTAGTGGCCTAGGGTTGTTAGTGGCCTAGGGTAATTGTTAGTGGCCTAGGGTAATTGTTAGTGGCCTAGGGTAGTTGTTAGTGGCCTAGGGTTGTTAGTGGCCTAGGGTAGTTGTTAGTGGCCAAGGGTAGTTATTAGTGGCCTAGGGTAATTGTTAGTGGCCTAGGTTAGTAGTTAGTGGCCTAGGGTTTTTAGTGGCCTAGGGTAATTGTTAGTGGCCTAGGTTAGTAGTTAGTGGCCTAGAGTTTTTAGTGGCCTAGGGTAATTGTTAGTGGCCTAGGGTAGTGATTGTTGTATTTCCAATTACCTTTTCCCGATGTTTCATTTAATTGAAGGTTTTAATGGTACAGTAGAGTTCTGGAATTTCCTTATTTTCGCCGACGAACTGAATCTAGAGTTTGGTCAGGAATGACCGAGTGAAACAGTATTCTGTCGTGGACTGTTTTGTGTTTCAGTGGGATATCCAGACACGTGGCCAGCTACAACAAGAGCTACAAGCGGTTTCTTTTATGAAGAGAAAGCTACCTAGCGATGACCGCGATGCCCCTTAAAAGCGGTTCAAAGCGAATAGTGCTGTGAAGCCTCTGAAGTGTTTTACCTGCCGCGGCGCAGTGAGAGGAGCAGCGCCGACTCCGGGTCATCAAAGCCTTTTAATGAAAAGAGGGTTGACCTGTGCCTCCTGAGCGCGTCGACTGAGACCCTATCCGGTGAGCAATTTTCATTTTGTTTACGACTCTGGTCCTTGTGTTCTCTATGTTGGCTTTCGCTGGTTAAGCGTTGGCTGTTTTATCGCTGGTTAAGCGAGTTATGTTGACTATCGCTGGTTAAGCGTTAGTAGTGTAATCGCTGGTTAAGCGGATTACTTGGGCTTTCGCTGGTTAAGCGTTAGCTGTTGAATCGCTGGTTAAGCGAGTTGTGT
The DNA here is from genome assembly GCA_950005045.1 of Agrotis exclamationis. Taxonomy (NCBI): domain Eukaryota; kingdom Metazoa; phylum Arthropoda; class Insecta; order Lepidoptera; family Noctuidae; genus Agrotis; species Agrotis exclamationis. The sequence continues at coordinate 167,680 of CATLKN010000027.1, read as the reverse complement.
TGACTATCGCTGGTTAAGCGTTAGTAGTGTAATCGCTGGTTAAGCGGATTACTTGGGCTTTCGCTGGTTAAGCGTTAGCTGTTGACTCGCTGGTTAAGCGTGTTATGATGTGGTCTTTCGCTGGTTAAGCGTTGGCTGTTTTATCGCTGGTTAAGCGAGTTATGTTGACTATCGCTGGTTAAGCGTTAGTAGTGTAATCGCAGGTTAAGCGGATTACTTGGGCTTTCGCTGGTTAAGCGTTAGCTGTTGACTCGCTGGTTAAGCGTGTTATGATGTGGGCTTTCGCTGGTTAAGCGTTGGCTGTTTTATCGCTGGTTAAGCGAGTTATGTTGACTATCGCTGGTTAAGCGCTAGTAGTGTAATCGCTGGTTAAGTGTGTTAGTGTAGGCTTTCGCTGGTTAAGCGTTAGCTGTTGAATCGCTGGTAAAGCGAGTTATGTCGACTATCGCTGGTTAAGCGTTAGTAGTGTAATCGCTGGTTAAGCGGATTGCGTTGGCTGAGCTGGTTAAGCGAAAGCCAACGTAAATTCAACAGCTAACTGTTGAATCGCTGGTAAAGCGTGTCATAATGTGTGCTTTCGCTGGTTGGGCGTTGGCTGTTGAATCGCTGGTTAAGCGAGTTATGTCGACTATCGCTGGTTAAGCGTTAGTAGTGTAATCGCTAGTTAAGCGGATTGCGTTGGCTGAGCTGGTTAAGCGAAAACCAACGTAAATTCAGCAGCTAACTGTTGAATCGCTGGTGCGTGTTATGATGTGTGCTTTCGCTGGTTAAGCGTTAGTGGGTTAATATTTTTGGTTAAGCGTTAGCTGTTAAATCGCTGGTTAAGCGTTAGCTGTTGAATCGCTGGGAAAGCGAGTTATGTCGACTATCGCTGGTTAAGCGTTAGGAGTGTAATCGCTGGTTAAGCGGATTGCGTTGGCTGAGCTGGTTAAGCGAAAACCAACGTAAATTCAACAGCTAACTGTTGAATCGCTGGTTAAGCGTGTCATAATGTATGCTTTTGCTGGTTGGGCGTTGGCTGTGGAATCGCTGGTTAAGCGAGTTATGTCGACTATCGCTGGTTAAGCGTTAGTAGTGTAATCGCTGGTTAAGCGGATTGCGTTGGCTGAGCTGGTTAAGCGAAAACCAACGTAAATTCGGCAGCTAACTGTTGAATCGCTGGTGCGTGTTATGATGTGTGCTTTCGCTGGTTAAGCGTTAGTGGGTTAATATTGCTGGTTAAGCGTTATTATTATCACTGGGTAAGTGATAAGATTTGTAACGCTGGTTAAGCGCTACAATGTTAAGTACTGGTTAAGTACTTCAGTGAATTACACTGCTGGGTAAGTAGTGATGCATGGTGCTGGTTAAGTGCTGTGGATTTGAGGGAGAATGCCTGAGGTTCAAGTACAATTTTTAAGTAGAGGTGTTGAGTTGAATGATAGTGTGGAATCTTAGATCGGCTGGTCAGACCGTACCAGTAGCCATTTCGTAGCCAGTTCGTATTTCCGAAAATTTTTGACATCCTGGTGTCCATGGATGCGCGGTGTGCGAATGGCACTGTCGGAGGTCGTGTATTGTGCGATCATGGTGAACGGTGTGCAACAAACAGAGGTTTGTTGGTGGGGCTAGTGTTAGCCACAGGCCACGAATTTGATTCCTACTGTTTTGATTATAAGATTGCTGCATTGTGATGATACAATTGCAAAGGTACTTGATTCCTCTGGGATTTTCGGTTAGTCTAAATTGTATTGTCTTTTGTGTTTGACTTTGAGTAGTTCATGTGATATTTTTCTTTATGGAATTTATAATCTGTAACGTTATAGGAAAAATAAGGTAACATGTTGAACAAACCTACTTTAAGAATTATTTTGATAAAGGCTCTAAATGATTATCTTGATGGTCTTGTGTTTGTAACCGGATGGAGGTTACATGTTGGAGACCGGATAGAGGTCGACTGATTTCATGCTTATGACCCGATGGAGGTTATAATGTGTGATGATGAAGACCAGATGGAGGTCAGAGTATGAGCACTGCAATATTTTGATGAGTTTCCTATTACTTGAATGAGTATGGGTGTTGTTCGACATGTCAGCTTTGAGAGTAAGAGTTTGTTGTGACTTTCATTAGACCCTGTAATTATTTTGATGAGAATACCTTTTTCCATTTGGGTCAGGAATGGCCGAACGGTTAGAATGGTTACTGTTCGAGAATTTTCTCTCATTCCAGATGTCACACACGAGGACGTGTGAATTGTCAGAATGGCCGTGTCGCAGAACCAACACAGAAGCACAATAATTTAGAATAACGCCATCTATCGTCATTGCCGAGGAATCAAAACAGAAGCACAATTTGGAATCTCTATGGATTATTGTTAATTAAGAATAACGCCATCTATTATCGTTAGTGTGAATCAAAACAGAAACTCAATTTAGAATCTTTATTGATTAGTGTTAATTTAGAATAACGCCATCTGTCTCTCATTGGAGGAACTATGAAGTTAGATTTGACAGATAACGTTTAGGAATGCCAAGTGTAATAACACTTGGGGATGCTTAGCGTGGAGTAATGGCAACACCGAGCGAATAGTCGAGTCGAATATCGATTCAGAAGTTTAATCAGGTATTCGACGTTGACAGGTACTGACGTTGACAGATATGTTGGCAAACCTGTGTGGGGTAGGCCACTTCGACGGACAGTTGAGTGAAGTGAACACTTTGAATCGGTCCGTCAAGCTGTGTAGACATCTTGGTCACGCCACGTCGTCCACGATAATCTTCCCGCGTTCCTAAGTTTTTAATCGAGCCATATCTCGGACATCCTTGATTATTTTGTAGTCAGTGTGTGTTAGCAAGTAATTAAAAGTGTTAACGAAGGTTTTGTGAGTGTTATTTCCGATATCGCGCCCCTTCTGATATCGATTCTTCGACATATCTATTATTGAAGAACTGCGTGAAAGTAAAATTATTAAGTAATAAATAAATGGTATAAAATTTTCACCGTTCATTTTATTATCAACCTTTAAATACAATACACCTTAAATATGAATATAGATAAATTTGGACACCATATTCATAAGAGAATGCGTTTCTCTGAATTATTAGAGTTCAATGAAAATGCGTTGCTAAAATCCGAAAGTGGTGATTTTGACTTGAAAAAATCTAGATTGAGAGGCATTAGATCTCCTGTAGACACAGATGATGCTGTAAACAAGGATTACATCGATCGATTGTACGATCAGATAATAAAGGAACAGAATAGAATGATTGGATTGTTGCGTGCTCAAATCATAAAAGATGCACAAATAACAGTCCAAACCACTTTAAAAGCGAAGATACCTGAAGTTTTAGTTCAGTTGGAAGATAAGTTTTATAACAAAGCAGAAGTTCAAAAATTACTTGAAAAAACTCCATGATGGCGAAGCAACAAATTGTTAATGAACTGCATAAAGCAGCACGAAGAAACTTTATTAGACATTCAGTTATTTTAAAAGGCATAGATGACTTACGGCAAGCTGATCTGATAGATATGCAAAATCTAAAAAAGTTGAATAAAGGATATAATTATATTTTAGTGGTAATTGATTGTTTCTCAAAGTATACTTGGACAGAGCCAATAAAATCCAAATGTAAACTTGATGTTACTCGTGCATTTGAGCGAATACTAACTACCAGCAATCGAAAACCTGAACATTTACAAACTGATTCTGGGACAGAATTCTATAACGTAACATTCCAAAAGCTTATGAAGAGCTACAATATTAACCACTTCTCTTCGTATTCTACCAAGAAAGCTTCGATTGTAGAACGGGTTATTAAAACGATTAAAAATAAATTGTATAAGTACTTTAGTCTCATTGGGAATTACAAATGGTTAGGTTTACCATTACAAGTTATTGTAAAAACCTATAATAGTACAAAACATCGTACAACCAAATTTAAACCATTCGAAGTAAATAAGTTGAACGAGTTTAAGATAAGAGAAAATATTCAAAAAACTCAGAAACTTACATCACGCCGATATCAACCAAAGTTTAAAGTGGGTGAAAATGTTCGGATCAGTAAATACAAACATATTTTTGATAAAGGTTACACTCCTAATTGGTCAACTGAAATATTTACTGTAAAAAAGATTAATAAAACCATGCCAGTGACATATCATTTAGAAGATCATCGAAAGCAAACCATTAGAGGATGTTTCTACGAACAAGAACTTCAAAAAACTAGCTATCCAGATGTCTATTTGATAGAAAAGGTTCTTAGAAGGAGAGGAAAGAAAGTTTACGTGAAATGGCTGGGATTAAGCAACGAAGAAAACAGTTGGATTGATAAAGATGCAATTGTGGATTAGAATTATGAATATATAACCGTGTTTAAAAGGATTTCTTCATTCATTACACTTTTCACTATGCAAGGCGGTGGACTAGTCAATAGCGTGATTAATAATCTGCCATTTGAACTTCATTTGCCTGGTTATAACTATTGCGGACCGGGAACAAAACTTGAGAAGCGATTGTTGCGAGGCGATCGAGGTGTAAATAAACTAGACGAAGCTTGTATGCATCACGACATTGCATATGCAAACTACACAGACTTATCTAATCGTCACAAAGCAGATTTACAACTTTTAAACATGGCTAAGCAAAGACTAAAATCAAAAGATGCCGGGAAAGGTGAAAAACTTAGCTCATGGATAGTGAGTAAAGTTATGAAAGCCAAACTAAAGTCGGGTGCCGGCATTAAAACATTCAATGCTTTTGTGTCAAAAATTAAGTCAAAAATTAAGAAACTAAAACCTAAAAATCGTAAAACATTAATCAACATTGCTTACTCAGCTGCGAAAAAGATATTTCCTGACATTCAGAAGATTCGCATACCACGAGTTATACCCATACCAAAGACAGGAGGAGTCTTACCTTTAATTCCAATTTTCGCTGGATTATCTGCTTTAGGAAGTTTAGCCGGCGGTGCAGCTGGTATTGCAAAAACCGTAAACGAATACAAAGCAGCCCAAAAAAGCTTGCAAGAATCAGAACGACACAACAAGACCATGGAAGCTTTAGCGTTGGGCAAAGGGTTGTATATCAAGCCTCATAAAAACGGTAAAGGACTGTTTATAAAATCTTCAAAAAACTAAATAAAAAGCTACCTAATCGTCCTTTAACTAATATCGATATCAGTGAGCATGCACGTGACATCCCATATTTTCGAGGAGTCTATATGAAGGATCGGTTACCAAGAACACCAAAACGCATTGAATGTGCTATCGTCAACTTAGACGATTCACGAAATGAAGGAACGCATTGGGTAGCTTATGCTAAAATAAACAATTATTGTGAATACTTTGATAGCTTCGGGGATTTGAAACCTCCGAGGGAATTAATGAAGTACTTTAAAAATTGTGATGTGTATTATAACTATACTAGATTTCAACAATTTAATACAGTAAACTGTGGACACTTGTGTTTAGAATATCTATGGAATTTTTGGAATAAATACGTATAAATATTATGTATTTCTTTTATTTCTATCATTTTCATCATGTCACTCACCTTGTCGATAACTGCAAACTCGTCCGATTTATGTACATATTATCCTAATACATTACAACTTTATGGACCTTATGAGTGTGCCTTATTACATTTCTCAACATTTAATTCAATTCCAAACATCGACAAAACGAATAATAAGTTATATTACGGCTCTAACGAAGTGCTTGAAATACCTGAGGGCACTTATGAATTACAAGATATTAGCGATTATTTAAAATCGGAAATAAAAGATTGTTCAATAAAAATACAGTGTAATCAAATCAAATCAAATCAAAAGCATTTATTTCAAGTAGACCAATTACAGGCACTTTTGAATTGTCAAAGACATAAAAATATAATTAAATACTACAAAGTTATGGTGCTACAGTCCCAGTCACAAGACATAAAAACTGTGAAAGTACCGTAGATGCCCATTCCAAGAAGTAGATCTCTATGGAGAAGAACGGGCAAGAAACTCCATGGACACTCTTTTTAGATCGCCAAAATTATTACAAAACCTTTGTTACATCATTCATTTTGAGATGGTACATTATGTGAGAACGATGTAGCAAGTTAAAAGTGTCCAGAGTAAAAATTACAAAAATAAGACAATTCAGAAATAAAAGAATCAATAATTAAAATAAAAACCGAGGCAGCTAAGAGATGACCAGTCCCAACTGACAGCGCCCGTTCACGAACATGACACACGTATCAGCACCAATCAGCTCAACCATTTTGAAGGGAGCTAAATGATCCGACACACGTGCCACCATCAGCGAGACATTTGAGTGAGCATGACATTAATAACAATACTCTTAAAACTTTGATATACTGTACCAAAGATATCAATTTTACTAAAGAAGGAACTTTTAGGAGATTATTAGGGTTTAATAAACAGATTTTAAAAGCCAATAAATGGCATGTGTCTGAGTTACCAGTCAACATTTTGCCTACGACTGTCATCAGGATAGAATGTGATATTGTAAGTGGCTCGTACATAAACGGAAAACCCAGTCACATTGTACACGAATTCGCACTCAATGTGCCACCTGGATATAGAATTATAGAAATTCCGAAAAACGCCATATACTTTCCAATCAACCAAAACAACATAAGCTGTATACATATCAGGCTATTAGATATAAACAATCGATTAATAAACTTACGTGGTGAAGAAGTGCAGCTATATTTACATCTTAGAAGAAAAAAATGATTGACTACAATAAATATGTGCATCAACAAATTGGGAACGTCAGTTCAACTAAAGTGATCAAGCAAATAAGACCTCGGTCTAAGAAAAAAATTAAATTAACAAGAGAGAATAAAGAATTTCTTAAAGCAATTGGTTTGCTAAAATGAATATCTTAGATGTTTTATCTGCTCCAAGTTACGACAACACTGTTGAGGGAATTGAATTTCATTCTTACAAACCCTACGTAACGAGCTTCAACAGGAACGATGAAATCCGCATACCTATTAATCAACAGGATCTGTATATACTACCGTCAGCGAGCACTTTGTATTAAGAAGGAACTATAATCGTGAGCAAAAAAGATTCAAAAGATAAAGCGATTAGTGTTTCTTTGACAAATAATTTTCTACTCTACTTGTTTCAAGATATAAGATACGAATTAAATGGAGTGGAAATTGATAAAATCAAAAACGCTGGTGTGACAACTACTATGAAATCATTAGTTTCTATGAATGAGAGTGAATCGAAGATATCTTATGCATGGGGTTGGAATATTGATGGCATAAAAAATATTAATGGAGGTAATTTTTCTGCTTCCATACCACTTTGTAACATTCTCGGATTTGCAGAAGATTTTAAGAAAGTAGTGATAAATAGTAGACACGAATTGATATTGTTACGAAGCAATACTAACCTCAACGCTGTAAAACTGAATACCGGTGAAGTCGTAGATGATGTTCAGATAAATAAAATTGTTTGGCGTGTACCGCATGTTAAAGTATCAGATAAAGAGAAAATAAGTTTGTTAAAACTGCTAGAGAAAGACCGACCGCTCCAGATGATTTTTAGAAATTGGGATCTGTACGAATATCCTACTTTACCTAAAACAACGAAACATACTTGGTCTATTAAAACTTCATCGCAAATAGAGAAACCGAGATATGTCATTATTGGTTTACAGACAAACAGAAAAAACAATGCAAACTCTGATATGTCCCTGTTCGATCACTGTCATATTCGTGATGTTAAAGTATACCTTAATTCAAACTACTTCCCGTATGAAAATCTAAATGTGAATTTTGCCGATAACAGAATTGCTTTATTATATGAGCAATACACTAGATATCAACAGTCATATTACGGACGCCGCGCGGAGCCTTTGTTAAGCGAAAAACAATTTAAGGACTTGGCTCCGCTCTTCGTTATTGACTGCTCCAGGCAAGCAGATAACCTGAAAGCAGGCCCTGTTGTGGATGTAAGAGTGGAAATTGAAACTGATTCGGTTATACCCGATCAAACTTCAGCATACTGTCTTATACTAAACGACTGCATAATTGAGTATAAACCGTTAAGCAATACCGTGAGGAAAATATCATGAATCCTGAATGTATATTTGTACGGAATTAGGGTTTTGCTGGAAGAATAACTGCAGAAATACTCAGTGCAAGAAATATAATTAAAGAATAGATACATAACTATTGTGTGCTAATTAATAGCTTGTGTGACAAAAAGTAAGTTGCTGCCATGGCATTAACATCAGGCGCACCAACAATATTATTAGACGTCCAAGGATTTAAGGACCTCTACAACAATTTTATAGTTAAAGAATTAGCTTTGGCTACTCGTGATTACACCCAAACCTTCTTAGTTAAACCTCCGCACTTGTTCAGATACTTAACAAGAGATGAACAGAAGCAAGTTAAATGGTTAGAAAGAAACAGAGGCATACATTGGAATGAAGGATATATTGACTACAAGGAATTCCATCGTATAATCGTTCCATACTTACAAAATAAAGAAATTATTGTCAAAGGCATGGAGAAGGTGCAATGGATAAAGAATCTATGTGTAAATTGTAAAGTATCAGAACTTGGTGAAAATCAATGTCCTAATTTATCTATTTTGCATAAAAAATACTGTAATATAGATTCGAATTTAAATTGTAATTACCATTTAAAGCAATGTGCACTGAAAAATGTATTACGTTTAAAAAAATATTTAGAGTGGTAATAATATCTAATTTAGGTCAATGATGGTTTTTAAATAAAAATAATTATAATAAATAGAAATTCTTTTATTTCCATAAAATACCTAAGAAAATAAAATAAAACAACACAATAAAAACGAGATATTTATTTATTTATTTTAACAACTGTTGTGAAAACAAATTAATCATAGATTATAGAATCAGGCGTTACTTTGCGGAAATCCATGACATTAATTGTTATGAAAAATATCTAGTTTTAATTCCGCTACAAAAATCCAGGCTTCATGCAGGATGCAGTCCCACCCTCCCGCCCTCATGCATATGCACATGAAGCAAAGGTCCCACCCTCCCGCCCACATACATATTATGCAAACGTGCAAGAAAAATGGAAAAAACATGCCATGCAATCAAACCTATACTCGACACGTGTTTCGCCCCTCCACGGGGCATCCTCAGGAGATGTTGACTCGACAAGCGCTCGGCCTCGAATGAGTCAGGTTGACAGCTATCGCCTCTTTATATAGCGTCGTGATGACGCAATAACAACGTTCGATACAAACGTCACAAAGACGTCTGTATCGATCTACCTGTAATCATACTTAAAAGAGGTGATGTAATTAAGTTTGTTTGTTCATTCAACAGTGTATAGTTATTATTATTATTATGTTTGGAGATTTCTAACTGCTCCAACACACACAACCGGAAACTTTTATCACAAACATGGAGAATATTATACGTGTTATTGTCGCTCACGGAATGGCCGGTATCGATTAAATGTTTTGCGAAATGTGATTTATCTGGATGGCCATTCCTGTAAGCGGCAACATGCTCCTTATATCTAACCTCGAAATTACGGCCTGTCTGTCCCACATAGACCCCGTTGCAATCATTGCATACTAATTTATAAATACCGGATTTTTTTGAATTTTCTAATGTATCTTTACCGTTACAAAGATTACGTAAGTTGTGATCTGATCGAAAAGCAACGAAAACATTGTGTTTTTTAAGGATATTCGCGATTTTATCGGAAATGGGGCCTATGTAAGACAGACTACCGACATACTTGTCAATTCGTTCGGGGGTACATGCATAAAGTAGTGAGCGAACCCTGTCATTTTGCTTTTCCTGAATAATCTAATTACGGTCTGTCTTACATAGGCCCCATTTCCGATAAAATCGCGAATATCCTTAAAAAACACAATGTTTTCGTTGCTTTTCGATCAGATCACAACTTACGTAATCTTTGTAACGGTAAAGATAAATTAGAAAATTCAAAAAAATCCGGTATTTATAAATTAGTATGCAATGATTGCAACGGGGTCTATGTGGGACAGACAGGCCGTAATTTCGAGGTTAGATATAAGGAGCATGTTGCCGCTTACAGGAATGGCCATCCAGATAAATCACATTTCGCAAAACATTTAATCGATACCGGCCATTCCGTGAGCGACAATAACACGTATAATATTCTCCATGTTTGTGATAAAAGTTTCCGGTTGTGTGTGTTGGAGCAGTTAGAAATCTCCAAACATAATAATAATAATAACTATACACTGTTGAATGAACAAACAAACTTAATTACATCACCTCTTTTAAGTATGATTACAGGTAGATCGATACAGACGTCTTTGTGACGTTTGTATCGAACGTTGTTATTGCGTCATCACGACGCTATATAAAGAGGCGATAGCTGTCAACCTGACTCATTCGAGGCCGAGCGCTTGTCGAGTCAACATCTCCTGAGGATGCCCCGTGGAGGGGCGAAACACGTGTCGAGTATAGGTTTGATTGCATGGCATGTTTTTTCCATTTTTCTTGCACGTTTGCATAATATGTATGTGGGCGGGAGGGTGGGACCTTTGCTTCATGTGCATATGCATGAGGGCGGGAGGGTGGGACTGCATCCTGCATGAAGCCTGGATTTTTGTAGCGGAATTAAAACTAGATATTTTTCATAACAATTAACAAATTAATCATACTCAAAATTTATATTTAAAAATCACTGTCTATTAAAGATTTTGATATTTTCTTAACTAATGACTCTGTTTTGTCCATAACACTGTCAATAGCGTCTTTTACAATATATTGCGCATTTATAATAATATTCTCACTATCACTTTCACTGTCACTGGTTTGAGGACTGTTAGAGATATCTATGACTGAAATTTTTATAAGCTTTAAACCTCGTCGCTGTATTCGGCTCATAACGAAAGATTTTGTTGGTTTTTGTTTCTGTAACTTTTCTCTGCGTTGTTGTTTCGATTTCTTATCTTTCGTAACACGTTTGGAATTCTCGGGTTCGAAGCGAAGCATCTCAGAGAACCCGCTATAAGGTTCTTGAGCATATTGGCTGAACGCAATCTCTGATTCAGACATCTGGAACAATAATAAAATAAAAATTATTGACGCTGTTGTGAACACAATTCTATTATTAGTTACATATTGAGTAAGATAATAAATTTAACAGTTAAGTAACTTACCGATTCCATAATTATGATGCACTTTAATTTTATACGTACAAGGTCTCTGAGCGAGTTATATTTGGTAAATGACAAAAATAAAATACAATTGAAGCAAAACAAAATTACTCAATAAAAGAGCACGTTAAGGTTGTCACTCACTGAGTGTATAATTCAAGTATTAAATCAGTACATACGTCTGAGCTATTGTTATAGAGCGAATGCTCTCTAGTACATCGAGCGGGTACAATAGTGTTACGAAATGCACAAAATCGAACCATGCATAATTACAGAACACGCACATGCTTCCAGTCAGTGACTACCTTTAACTATAAAATGTTTACTAAGCATTTTTAGGGACAGTAGTATAATGACGAACGTCGAAACGGATGTTGTGATCATATTACATTCTGGATGAAGAAACTTCGATGAGTCGAGGTTTCGTCGTATTATTTAACCAACTTCAAAAAAGAGGATGATGTTTTTGAACAAGTTTCTGATAAATAAAACAAGTACATGGCGACACATTTTTATTGATATTTCTGTAATCATAACTTATTAATTACATTACATTTTTAAAATTATCAAAGGTTTTTATCTGTTAAACAAATAGAACAAGTAAATTGATATAATAGACACATTTAAAAAACTAAAGCTAAATAATATAATGCTAATTAACACTAGTACATTTATTTACTTATCTAAGAATGTTATAATATAGGACAACTCTTTTATTTTATCAATACTTTATACTTAGTAATAATTCCAAGATATGACGTGTTTCATTTTTGTTTACCTAATATACATGAATGACCCCAGGCTTTCGTTGCTATTTTGTCTTTCAAAATAATTCGTTTGTCATCGTTATTAGATAAAGTAATTTTATTAACATTTTGTGTAAAAATTTCATGTTTCAATAAATAAATAAATAAAAATAAATAAATAAATAGTATTTTATTTCAGGCATGTACCCATAGCAACGACAATTGACACGACACAACAATGACAATTTGAGACATAATAAAATAATTATTTAAGGGATTACAAAAATTATTACAAAATTACAAAATTATTATTATCAATTGGAATTAATAACATAATAAATTAAGTTAAAATTAAAATTCAAAATTTAAACATGATTGAAAATTTGATGAAAATTTAAATGATTTAAACATTATATTTTTTCTTCTAATAACTCCACCATCCAATAAAATGCTTTCGTAGTCTCTGATATCTAAATCTCGGAGCACATATGATTTAATTCCCTTGGCTTTTTTGATAACTGTATTTGAAGTTTTTAAAGAATAGAGCTTTGACCTCAACCCAACAAAATCAGAGATATATTTACCACCCATTTCATCTTTAAAAAGGCCTGGAATTTTTTTATTGATTAGAGGTATTGCAAATTCGTTCTCATTATCATAGTTACTGCTATCGAAGTATTGCAAGAAATGGTACTTAAGATCATTATAAAAATCGTTAGTATATATTTCATACACAAAAGAATCGGTATCTGTATAACATAAGCGTACTCGATCATGATAAAAAGGTTTAATAACATTGTAATGAAAATTATACATATGGGACTTAGAAAGATCTAAAACTGTGAATCCTATGTAAATAGGTTTATCTAAGATTATTTGATCTGGTTTCATTTGTAAAGCAACTAAATTTTCAGTCAATATTGTTGCACTATGAAAATAAGGATTAGCTATAAGCCTCTCAGCGGATATTGATTTGTTGGTTTTATTTGTTTTATCACACCATTGATTAACTAAATGTACGGTGACTCTCTTTTCAGTATTTTCCAACGTTTTACCAAAGACACTGTTGTTTAATAATTTAAAAAAGTCTTGCTCGAATGTACTTTTTGCTTTCTGACGTAATCGAGTGTTTAATTCTATGTATTCTTTTAAATAGGGTCTTTGTTTGAAAGTAATAACTCTATGAATCTTTCGTAATATTAAACCATGCTCCAGACACTTTTTTAAATGAACATAGTGGATGACATAATTGTACTTATTGTATAAATTTGCGATAAGTTTTTTTGTTTTACCACCTGGAGGAATGCATTTTTCAGGACAAAAAGGCAAGTCATTATGGTAATTGTGTAAGTGATCAGGATATAAAAGATCAACTTCTAATATATATCCTCAGTCAGCATTATCTTCAATATTTTGAACGCGTAAATTAATTAATTCGTTTTCATTAAGAAACCGAAAACTAGAATATGGCAAATACTGACACATACTATAACCATATAAATTATTACAGTCTAGATAGGCTATGAAACAATCTGGCTTTACAGCATTATATTCTAGCATATATTTATGATTGGCTCTTGCGTACCGATGCGAGCACATACACAAACCTCCTCTAATACCATCCTGAATCATTTTAACTATCGCCAAATCTGTCAACAGCTCTAATTGAACGCCTGTTTTAAGTAGCATTGCATCGAAAGATAGACTAGGAGTTGTTATATAAAATGCAGGATCAAGTTTATAATATAGTTTACAAGTTTTTCTAAAATTTTGAAATATATCTGTTAGTAAGAGTACATCTGTTTTTTTCAGGCCTGTTGGTCTAGTGGTTAGTGACCCTGACTGCTATGCCGGAGGTCGTGGGTTCGATTCCCACCCAGGACAAATGTTTGTGTGATGAGCACGATCATTTGTTCTGTGTCTGGGTGTAAATCATCTATAATATGTATGTATTTAGAAATATATAAGTATGTTTATCAGTTGTCTAGTACCCATAACACAAGCTCTGCTTAGCTTGGGACTAGATGGCGTTGTGTGATAGTTGTGTGTGTGGAATATTAAGTACAGATCAGTGTATTCTCCTAAATTATTGATATTAAAACAATTCCAGACAGTTTTAGCATGATTATAATCGTCATCGCTGACGTCTTCGTTTGTCAAGGAATTGTGAAAGTAACACTTTAGCGGTAGCGCCTGTTGCTCGTAACATTTCCAATTTGTCATATAATCGTATGGATAAACACCTTTTCGTGTCAGCAAACTAAAATGTTTATTATCAGAAAAATGAGATCGAAGACTAACAAAATCTTTTATCTGCATTGTTTTAGCTAGTTTGTCTAAACTGGTGCCTAAAAAATTATAAGAATCTAAAAATCTTAATTGTACATATTCATTATCTGCAACGGGTATAAACTTTGAAAATGATATATATTTTTCTTTGGTCTTGGGTATAATTTTTATTTGACCAGGTATTTCACCTAATTTTTTCACAAATAAATGACAATCATATCCTGACAAGTTATGAAAAAATATTGGTATGAATTTTGGTACTTTATGTTGGAGGTTACAATGTCGATGAGCTGCGCCGCGGTACTTACCTGTGATGTGACAGTGATCTCTAACTCTGTCAGACCACAGCAAGTTTTCACATATATGACACTTAATTGCATTTCTAAAATCCTCATCATCTTTATCAGTAAATATCATAGGGTTGTTTTTAGTTAGTATTTTATATATTTCAATTACATCCTGAGTAAGAAACTCTATAAACTTGGTTACACAATCCTCACCGCGATAACTTCTATACCTTTTATTATCATTATCATTGAAAGAAGATACTATGTTATAAGCAAAAGCGGCTGGCGCGTGTCGCTGGGTGTATGTTGTATTAGCAGTATCAAATTCATCGCTGGAAATTGGCATTAACAGTGTTTCAAAATCGGCATAAATTACGAATGGAATGTCTTGTTTTCTTTGAAAGTTCTTAAACTTTAGCACTGATCCCCTATCAGGCAAAATTGTGACAATCCCTCCACACAGATGTGTTTCAAGTTGACTAAGAGTAGGAAAAAACAATAAATAAGATTCGCAATAATATAATTTACCATGATGTTTAGAAATTTGACTTCGAACTAAACGGGCCAAATTCTTAATAAGACAGTTATGGGAATTTGTATCATTTTCTAAATACAATAAGTGAATGCTCCTAGATTTTTTATTAATTGATTTATATAATGGTCCTATAATGGTTTTATTATGTTTCAATCCATATACATAAATATTTATATTTGGATTATTTTTTTCAAAATTGGCTATGTCCGTGAATGTGATGGGAAATGACAGATCATTAATATTTAAAACATCCTGAAAACGAGGATATGATGTAACTCTGTCGGTATGTTGGGTTGCAGGATACAAGGCTGCCACAACACACCATAGAAAGCAGTACTTATCGTTGTTCTTAATATTCAAGCAAGCTTTTTTATTTTTTATAAAATTTGGTAAAGTAATATATTTGGATCCACTGAGCGGCTGATATTTATTAATATTTATTTCAAAATAGGAGTTATTCAAAAATGTCCAACCGCTATCTCTTTCCTCAAACTCTTCTATTTTTTTGAGAAGTAATGAAATTGTTGATTTGAAAATTGTATCGAAATCGTAATTTAAATTAATAATAAAGTTTTTTGTAGCAAATGATTTCATTTCTTGATGATCGTTTTTAAACAAAAGAAATATCAAAAATAGTTCAAAGGTAACTTTAACAGATGTGTGCCTTTTTAGTGAGTGGTCTATCAGATCCTTGACTTGTTCTCGGATTTTTATTAGAAAACTCTCTGGAAATGTATGGACTAACTCCTCAGTTGCAATAATCCTATAACTTACAATACGTCCTTTGAACGAGGAATTGATTATGTTTACATTATTACTAAATGGAGCTACGCTATTGTTTTTATGTGTATTACTACGTAAATGACCAGACCACTTACGATTATCTACAGATACATGACATACTGTGCAGTAGGGCATTGTTATTGAATACACGAATTAGTATTGATAGACAAGGATTAAGCAATAGTTATTTCAGCCTTTAGACCCAAGTATCAATATTAAATCGTGTATTACAATATGTTGTCCTTAAATATAATATATAATTATATACCTTTCATACAGATTTACAGCTTCGAAAATGCGTTAGAACCACCATAAATAAAAATCTTGATCAGTTGTAGCTCCCGTTCCTCATTTGTTGTTTTGTCTGTTTTGATCATATTGTATAGATCCTTATTCTAGAAATAAAGATGCAAAGATTTATTAGATATGTACTTAGATTAATAATTCAACAAAAACTTACAGTTAAGGGTACATACTTAACATATTTACCTGTTAATTATTTGATCTTACGCACTTGTAGAAATTACCAGATAAAAATTATTTACTTCTAAATATTTTCCTTAAGAATAAATCTTCAATCTCATCGTCTTTGTAAAATTGTAAATTGTAATGCATGTGTAGCTGAAAAATAATAAAAATATTGTTATTTAAATTATAAATAAAATAACCATAAAGTATCAAAATATACCTGTTATAAATGATTTATTAAAATAATAATTACCTGTTTAATTTTCACAATTTCAATATTACACTTTTAATATTACATATTTAGTAGTGACATTTATTTACCGAAATACTTAAAACGTCTTTATAATTTCGGGAAAATTCCACAACGTCAAGCGTTCGTAATAAGACTATTGCTACATATCAACTTTCAGCGTTTCCGTTATAATGCAAAATTTGTAAAATGATGCAACCTTAACTAATGTTTGGTAGTCAGCTATTTTACACAGGGCTGTCATTATGCTGCTTATATAACTACCGTTGTATGAAAATTGTAACGAAATGGTGTGTAAACCCTAAGTGTTTTCGATGCATCAGCAATTGGTTGTACTTTAGTTTGCCTTAGTATTCACTTTTTGAAGGTTTAAAATACGACCAAATAAAAAAGTTCCATCACACGCTAAAACCCAAAGATTTTAAGTATCTTTTCATGTTAGACATTTACAGCCTTATAAGTCACTACGTTTTTCATTATGATCATTACAATTATTCCAAGTGAACTAAGTAATAGTAACTTGCGACTCCGGACTTCAGTCGTGCACTCGTGATCCGCAATCGGTAAATTGTTGTACTCAGTCAGTAAAGTCAGTGTCGTCAACCGCTATCACCAACACCAGTTGAAGATCACCGTGTCTGCTGGCGCTGCTGTAGTCTTGAAGTTGAGTAAGTCCTCTACAAGTCAAGGAAAAATGTAAGTATAAAATATTCGAAACTCTTCTGACTTAAATTTCAGGACCACCGCTCACTTTTTAATTTATTTTATTTAAACGTATGTATCACTTTTTTGTTTCAGGTCCGATTCTGAGGATTCATTCTATCAAACACCGTCAACCATTGAACGAAAAACGAAAACTGGTCGTAAACTTACAGAAAATAGAAAACGCAAATCAAAATCGGACCGTCCCAGGTAAATTACATATTGTTTTTCTACATGTTTCAGGCATGCTTTTGACTATGGGATATATATATATTACATCTCTTGACGTAATAATATTAACATCTAGCCATACATTTTGACGCTTGGGTTATTAATAATATAATATTATAGCATAGTGTGAACGGTCACGTACAAATCTATGGCGAGAGATAATATTTTACACCACGGGATGCAATATTTATTTAATAGTGAAAAGCCGGTCTCATCAAGTAAATTACAATATTGTTTTACATGTTTCACTATGTTTGTCTCATCAAGTCTCATGAGTGTAGTGATTGTTGTCGTTACTGTTAGTACTTACAAGAATAGAGCAGCAAAAAGTATTTCTCAACGGATAATCTTTAAGTGTTATAGGTACTCATCGAGATTATTGAAAAGCCTTATTAAATATCAATTCTTGATCACCCCAGTTCATATCCAATATAATTAGGCTTGTAATTAGTAAATTAACGAGGTTACATAAGTAGGTATGTTGTTTAAAAATTAAATAGTGTAATTGGCTTCGATCGTACTATTTAAATAAATAAATTTAACAAAAGTTGTTTTCTTTTTACAGTAAAACGGTTACGAGTATCAGCGATATATTCGGTATCAGCCAGGCCCGCGAGACAGGCGCGGAAGTCGGAGGGGGATCATCAGGTCAAGCAAGCCTGTTGTCGCTGTTCGTGAACCGAGTGGCTAACGGGTGCGATCGACGCACAGCTCACACCGAGGGCGAATATTACATAGATTGCAAGGTGTACCGAGCTGACGACGCGCGCAACACCGACTCGATGGAGCTTTGGAAAAAGGCACTGGTACGAATCAAGCTCCAGGCGGACATTGACTCTCCTCAGTGGAAAAAACTGCAGGACTTTGTACGTTCTACAGATGTTATGTTCCCCGACAAACCGATTTTTTACGATAAGTAAATAAATATGGTTTTATTTCAATGATTGTTTTTTTTTTCCCTTGTATGCATACCCACACTTCATTTCGCACACATCTCATACAGACACAATTACCTAAATACGATATTACCTATATAAAATATGTGTGTATACACAGTCGTATACATTCATATCACTGTTTAGCTAGAAAAACACTAAACACATATCAATAGAATAACACTAACCACGTGACATTTTTATAAACCGTACCACTGCCACTATCTATTTTGCATTACTAACTACTTATCGAGTCGACCGTTCACGATTGGGCATTCTGGACCACCGGAGCGATGGCGAAACTGTTTCGCCGAGCGAAAAGTGGTCCAGAATGCCCAATAATATACTACTAACATGATGATGGAAACAGCAGGTAAAAAAAAAAAATTAAAACATTGTTACCAGAACACGCTGACGTCAACAAGAATCTTGAATGTGAAACTGTAAAAAGTATTACTTAGATGATTATTATGCTTACCTCAGAATCTGAAAATATTGATTGTTTTCGAACAGTAGCTGGTACTGCCTCGGTTTCAGAGTCTTCGGATAAATCACGAGCAGGCGCAGTTTTCTTGCTATTTTTCAGTTTGTTGCTGCTGGTTTTCCTTTTCCTCGATTTTTGAGGCTTTTCACCACTCGTGCTTGCTTGTAAAGTAATCTCGTTGTCAGAGTCAAAAGGATTCTGAGATGCCCTAAAATGATATAATGATTCTTTAGAATGTAGTTGTTATTTGTATTTAAAAGTATTGAAAACTCTGTAAAATTCAAGACTAGATATTATACTTAAAATAATTAAATAGATACATACATACTTATTGTCACCAATCTTGTCACTCAACACAATAAATAATTCACGTTACACTGACAATGCACACCGAAATCACAAAATTTCTGGATACGCTCCTCAGTGATCGCTTTTTATACTACTATAAATTAAGGTAGCGATTATATTAAATATTGCAAAGCTAGATATTAATATATCGTCAATGATAGATTGGTATTTCAATCATATGCACTAGTTAAATACAGTCGATAATTAATTGATCATGTTATACTCACTATGCTCACCGCCTTTCATTCCTTAATTTGGCAGTGGGCGCCACGATGTCGCGGATACCTGAGATGAAATTCTAAAAAGGAAATCGTATGTACTTTACTGTTCTAGTGCTGATCTTTATGAGTATCACATTTAAATAGTTATTACAATTTCTCAAAGCTATAACCAATATAATTTGAACTTTATATTTTTTTATGTTATAAAACCTATAAATACCTCAATACTAAGGAATATAAATACGAACATAGTAATGTAGTTGTACTACTAACAAAAAATTTTTAAATTCAGAAGTTAACAAATTAATAAGGTCAACTCGGCGAAGATCGGCATACTTCATTAAAAATTTAATTCATTCGATTTTTTGTGCCATTTCTATTATATTTTTGGCAAGTTTTATACAATGAGGTGATTAAATATTTGGATGACTATGAAAAAATATTAACAATATTGCGTTAAGCTTATCGATTAATTAAATACATTCAAATTTGAAAAAAACGGTTAAGTAGACGGAATTTACTGCCATGTCGGAAAAGACCGTCTAATGAGAAAAATACCTATAAATAGTCGATTTACTCGAAGAAAGACATTGTGTACGTGTATGTGTTTCAAAAGTATTTCAATGTGTGCTGTCGTTTATCAAATTAAAGGCTCCAATCGGCATCAATTTCAAAAAGTAGCGTTAGTCGGGTAAGTCCTAATAGACCGCCAGTCAGGGGTTAAAAACAGTTTCATTACTTAAGACGCGGACTGACTACGATTTTAATCGCTTATGACCGCGTTAACTATTGTCACCACTATGGAGCGTCAATAAGATTGAAAATTGAAAAAATGACATTTGTGTTGAAATGTGACGTAAGCTGCGAATGGGCATTTATTTTACTGCTTTTCTTTAGATTATTTAAAATATAGACATAAAATTAAATAATGGTTCGGTTAAAGTTTAAAAAAAATGGAAAACCTACTAAATTCTTAAAAAAAAACTGTTGTTATCGCTGGAAATACAGAGATCTTCGACGTCAAAGTTTATTTTTGTGCTACAACTTCCCAATTTTTATTGGGAATATCAAACTCTTATTTATTATTCTGTTCGGTTTAAATTCTTCTTTATACCCTTCTCTGTTCACTGTATTTTTCGCGTTGCTTATTTTTATTACATTACGTCATACTCGACGTTCTAAGAAACCAATTTTTGGGAATATGAGATAAGACCGCGCCTTAAATAAAAAACTTTTTTTTGTATTTAAGTCAGCTTTTATTGAAAGAATTGCCAGTTATGGAAAGGAATTGAACTTAAAAGATATGAAAGAGATAGTATTATCTTTTCCCTTTCTACATATATTTATAATGAAATAAAATTATGTTAATTCGCCGAAATAATGATATAAAGTGTTTTAAGTAGTTAAAAAAAATAAAAACACTCATTTAGAAAGTGATACTAATTCAAATAAAAACTTTTCTTAGCAAACACATTAAATAATAATCAAAATAATAACCTTTACCATATTTATGGTAGTAATGCTTACTTGCTAACTTACTAATAGCACTTGAGATCAACATTTTATTCGTATAGCAGTCAAAATTATTGGAATAAGCTCCAATAACATTTGAATATTGTGTTTAAGTTATTATGAGAATACACATAATTAGGTATGTATAAAGCCTTTGCATATTTGTCATTTAATTGAATACTTACTTACTTACTTAATTTTGTTAACTATTTTGGCACTAGTTAAAATTGTATTAACCTAATAGGAACATGTAGATAAAATAGTAAAAATAAAAAATACATAATATTATATATGTATTTGTAACAGTCTTGGTTGTTATAGAAATAGCTACCTGAGCTTACTTTATCTAACCAAGACCACTTCTGTATTTATATATTATCTATAAATTTTTACTTATTTACTAGTAGTGTAGGCCCTTTACACCTTTTGACTTATTTTACATGCAAAATCACAAACAATTTTTAAACTAAAATAAAACATTTAGGTGGAAGCGTCAGGGTGGCTCGAAAAAATTTCGCGCCTTTCAAGTCCGGGTAAGGTTGTATGTTGATTAAAATACGATTCGCGAGCTTATCAGATATATCGCACTCTTAAAACATTAGTGGCACTATACAAAAAATGACATTTTTTAGTTAAGTATACAGTCAAAACACATAAAACGAAACGCTCCTAATGCAAAGACCCCGGTAGCTCTAATGCGCCAAATTTTTGCTAGATGTCGCTAGTGTCACTTATGAATTTGTCACAATTTGTCCGGTCGGTAATTGATAAACCGGCACTACGCCAGTTCGCGTCAAGTCTCCGGAGGGAATCCTTGTCGAGGTGAGTTAAAAACTGGCACTTTGTGTAAAGTGACACTTATTTAATAAATTTGCTTTCGAATATTTACAGTGAGTAAATGCATAAGTGGCAGTTTGAATATAATGCCACTTATTTAATAACTTTAGTGTGGATTTTGTTTTTATGTGAATTAAATAACGGGCATTTTCTGTAAAGAGCCATTTAATCAATAAATATGCTTTCAAATATTAGCTGTGCGTAATTGCATAAGTGGCAGTTTGAGTTTAGTGTCAGTTATTTTTAATTTTAATAAGGATTTTGTTCTTATACGACCGCCTTCCTACCTAAACGCCTCCATTTCGCACGGTCTTGTGCATCTCCTGCCGTGAGCCCATTAGCACGCATATCGTCCCTTACGACGTCAAGCCAACGTTTCTTAGGCCTTCCTCGTTTCCCTGGCCCCGGCGGGGGCGGCATGGCAAGGCATTTGTTTCCCACGTGGCCATACCAGTGTAGGCGACTTTCTTGCAATTTATCTGCAATGTCACGGACATGAAGGCTGCCGCGGATGCGGGAGTTTTTAATGCGGTCCTTCCGCGAGACTCCGCACATCCAGCGCAGCATATTCATTTCCGTGACACGCAGGTTCTGCTTATGTCGCTCAAGGCCACGCTTCACTGCCATACAAAAGGACAGGCCTAATGATGGTCTTAGAGACATGTCCTTTGAGCTTAACCGGCATTTTTGGGTAACAGATAACCCCCGCCACCTCGCGCCATTTTGCCCAGGCCGCCGAGATACGTGACTTGACGTCGCTATCGACGTCCCCGGACTCGTGGAGCACCGATCCCAAGTATCTGACCTGTTCCGTGCGCTCGACTGTGTCTTCGCCAATGCGAACAGGAGCAGTATTTGTGGTATTGCAGGCCAGGTACTCGGTCTTCACCGCATTAATTTTCATACCACCGTTTTCCAGCGACTCCTTCCAAGCTGTCACACGTTGTACCAGGCGCCCCCCGTCCGAGTCCGCCAGCGCGATGTCATCGGCATACATGAGCAGCCATGGCGGCTGCTCATGTAAGTCCCTGATGTGAGTGGACAGCACATTTAACACCACGCTGAACAAAAACGGACTGAGGACAGAGCCCTGGTGAACTCCGACGGTGACGGGGAAGTGTTTCGTATCGCCAACCGCGGTCCGAACTATAGAACCGGAGTCTCGGTACATATCCCGAATTATGTCAACATAGGTCTCGGGTACCCCTTTGGATCTTAACGCCCACCAGATCACCTGACGAGGGACACAGTCGAATGAAGTCGAAGATGCAGAGGCGTGTTCTTCGATCTGTACTTCTCCATGACAACCCTTAGGGCAAAAATGGGATCCATGGCGCCATGCCCCGGACGAAACCCATATTGACACCCCGAGACCGTACACTCCTGTCGGATCGGAGAGTCAATTACCCGCTCGAAGAGCTTCATGGTGTGGGACATAACCTTAATACCACGATAACCACCACACTCCTGCACCGTTCCCTTGCCTTTGAAGACTGGAGTGATAATACTCAGTCTCCATTGGCTCGGGATCTTTCCGGTGAGGAGCATGCCGTTAAAAAGGTGGGTTAAGATGCCCACACCACGAGGACCCATCGCCTTTCAGGCTTCAATAGGAACTCCATCGGCTCCGACAGCTTTCCGGTTCTTCATGCAACGAAGAGCCACATGTACTTCCTCGTGAGTTACCGGGGGCACCAGTCCCTGATTTGGAAAGAGATCCGGTGACAGCACCTCTTTATGCTGCTTGTTCAGCAGCTCGTGGAAATACGAGCGCCATCTCTCCTTTGATTGTTGAAGTTTCTAACTAGGCCATTGCAATGGCCTAGTTGGTAAGGCGTCTGGAGTACTTATCCAGAAGACGCGGGTTCGACTCCCACTTGCAACTGAATCTTTAAGATTTAAACAGATTTGTTAATTATGAATATGTGTGGTAATTTTGACCGAAAACTGTGAGCATGTGCCAAATAAATATAATTCTTTATTATTTTAGTAGTTATATTGTTTTATTTCTCTCTTCTTTATCATTACAATGTAGGTAAAATAACAATTTAGAGGTCATTAAGCAAAAAGTTTTGAATAACTAGAAAACTATAACCGACATAATGCTAAACTTTTTTTTTAAATGCTTCTCCATTGATAAATAATCAATAATTTTATTGTATGCCACTGGATACTGAAACAGTGTTAGTTAAACTGTTATTTTAAGCCGATCACAAAGCTTTATATATATTTTTTTAGTTCCATATCACCCATTCAATTCTTAAAAAATCTTAAATCGGCCATACTGTAAAATTAACATTTTCGTTTAGTGCCATTTATGTTTTAAGGGTGCGATATGGCTTTACTGAGTTTTAGTAATTAAAATAGTGATTTCAATTATTATAATCCAATGTAGTCAGTGTTGTTACGTTAGCACATAATATTAGAAAAATGAGTTATTGAGTGTCATTTTAATTTATTAAAAAAAAAAAGACACAATATAAGCTTACAGTTGACACCAAAACGCTTACATGCTAAAAATTTAAACATTCCATTAAAAAAAATAAACGAAATTAAAAATAAAGAAAAATAATACAATAATGTCAAAAAAAACAACTTATAAAATTAAAATAATAATATGAAATAAACATGTCCTCTATTATAGTCAGATAAAAAAAGAATGTAAAATAAATGAAATTGTCAAATAAAAAATAAAATACTAGTAACCTGGTCAAATTCAATTGTCAAACACTGATATTTAAATAAATACAATTAAGAAATACAGAATAATAAAAATAAATGTGTCAAATTATGTAAAACTCATATGATCAGTATAGTCTATTACATTACAGTCTATTTAGAAACAACAATACGTCTTTACGTATGCTGTTGATACTATCCACAAACATGTCGGCATCTGGACTACTGTCAAGGTAACTATTTATGAGTGAAATTGCTCTTGCGGTTGGGCTGTTATTGACCTGATGAGTGCGCCAAGCCGGTGGGCACGCGAGTAGTTGATGCCGCCGCCGCCCTACGCCCCGCATATATTGCTGCGGAACATACAAATGGATATGCTCTCTAGCCGATGGATTATCAATCTCATTGTTAATCACAAGACAATAATGTAGAATATGCATTAACTTACGTCTCAGCTGTAGAGTATCCAACCCGATCATACCCGACACGAATAAAGAAGGATACAAGAATGGGTAATATCCGTAGGTCAGCTTATATACATAACGGCAAAATTTCCTCTGAATTTTTTCTACCATTAGTACATACAATTTCTCAGTAGGATTCCAGACAATTGCATTATACTCCAGTTTACTGCGTACATATGCATTGTATAGCAACTTGATAACCCTGACGCTACGAAATTGTGAGGAAGTTCTAATGATGAATTCCAATGCTTTATTTGCATCTTTGCACACTTTCGTAACGTGTTCGTGAAAATTGAAACTGCTGAAATGATGTAACAAAGGTTTTGTAATAATTTTGGCGATCTAAAAAGAGTGTCCATGGAGTTTCTTGCCCGTTCTTCTCCATAGAGATCTACTTCTTGGAATGGGCATCTACGGTACTTTTACAGTTTTTATGTCTTGTGACTGGGACTGTAGCACCATAACTTTGTAGTATTTAATTATATTTTTATGTCTTTGACAATTCAAAAGTGCCTGTAATTGTTCTACTTGAAATAAATGCTTTTGATTTGATTTGATTTGCTATCTAAGGTAAGTCCCAGGTCCCTTATTATGGAAACACGTTCTAGTGCAATATCCGCCAGCTTGTAAGTAGCAATGATTGACGCACGAGACCTGGAGAATGTGATGACCTTACACTTAGACATGTTAAGTGGCAGCTTATTTCTGACACTCCAATCCAAAACGGCATCAATGTCCCGCTGAAATGCCAAACAACTTTCTGCTCCAGTGACCGATAAAAACAGCTTTAAATCGTCTGCAAACATTAGGCATTTTGACGCAGACAGAACCCTCGGCAAATCATTAACCATCATCGTGAATTGGAGAGGGCCCAGGGTACTGCCCTGGCTAACGCCCGATCGAGTAAAATACTCTGGTGACTGATAGCCATTGAGTTTTACAAACTGTCGTCTATCTCTGAGATAGTCTGCTAGAAATCGAAGAAGCTGAGGGCCGAATCCGAGAGATGCAAACTTCATCAAAAGTACATCATTGTCCACCAAATCGAACGCCTTCCTAAAATCAAAATATGCTGCATCAAACTGACTGCCAGCGGTCATTTTGGTCTTCAAATAGTCAGCAAAACATATATGATTAGTTAAGGTGGAACGGGCAGGACGAAAACCATGCTGGGAATCATCTAATAAACTTCTGACTTGTTTCGAGATAGAATTATTTAAAACAGACTCGAAAATTTTCCCGAAGACTGGCAGCACAGCAATGGGTCTAAAGTTTGTCACATCTGTTGATGATCCACTCTTTGGTACGGGTGTGACCCTGGAAACTTTCCAGAGAGTAGGATATACAGAATGCTGCAGTGACAAGTTAAACACAAACAAGAGAGGCTTTTCTAATACAGATAGACAGTCCTTCAAAATAAAAGCTGGAATAGCGTCAGGCCCACACGCAGACGAAGCCTTAAGCCTGCGGACTGCTTGGCGTAATTCTGATTCATTAATATGATCCACGCTTATTACAGGTAAACAGCCTCTATCAGTTGCACCATGCTCAGCTGCCTCAGGATCTAACCTAGGAGACTCTCTATGGAAAACGGAACTAAAATAATCCGCAAACGCATTTACGGCTTCCTGCCCTGCGACCACCTTGTCCTCGTATACAAATCCATTAGTCTGTTGTTTATTCTTCTTTTTATCTTTTACATACTTCCAAAACTTTGAAGGATCACTACTGATAGTGTTCTCCATTAAAGTAATATAATTTTTAAAAGCAATTTGAGTAAGATCTTTGACTTTTGTTCTGTAGTACTTAAATAGCTCCCTATTGAATTGAAGGCCACTTTGCTTAATTTTTTTTAAGTTAAAATATTTCAGTTTAATATAGTGCTTAATTTCCGAGGTGTACCACGTTGGATAATCATATTTAGAAATGAAAGATGGAATCTTCTTTTTCGGGACATTATCATTGAAAACGCTAAATATATTTTTATATAATATTTCTATTGATACATCAACATCCTGCTGTTGCATCAATTCAGTCCAGTCTATTTTAGCAATATCCGTGTACAACCCACAGAGATTAGCCTTACGAAAATTCCAGTCAGCGCTTCGATCGCTAGGGAGTGCAGATGAACGATCTCTGTCAACTGCACTCTTTGGTAAAGTAACAGTTACTTCCAAGGCAGGATGATATGCATCCATCGGAACCAGAGGGTCTAAACACGATGTCACACTTATACTGTCAGAGTCACAAGTTGATAAAACCAGATCCAAAATGCCGCCATATTTGTTACTAATTTCATTAAATTGCTGTAACTTACTGTAATCAGTAAAACAATTGAATTGCGTTACAACACAATTAGTACATGATTTAAGATTAAAGTCACCAACTATAACAACTTTATATTCAGGAAATTTACATATCACGTTCTCCAAACATTCCAAAACATTAAGGTATTGTTTGCTACTGTAGTTAGGAGGTAAATAGACTACACACATCAAAAACATAACATTTCTCCATGATATCAAAGCACACAACAACTCTTTATCGACAGTTAAGCCATCCACATCTGTTATTCTCTTAACTGTGTAACAATCCCTAACAGCCAGGAGAACTCCGCCCCATCCGACGGCACCATGTCGATCTTTCCGCAGCACGACATAACCCCGAGGAAACAATTCAGCATCATTCACGGAACTATTAAGGAAAGTTTCCGTTAGAGCTATTAGATCCCCCGAACAGAGGACCAAGTTGTTGCTAAAGGTTGCAGTCTTTGTTCGGAGGCCTCAAACATTCTGATAGATTATAACTATTTCCTTAGTTAGTTTTTTGTTCCTGAAATGACTTGGAACTTTTGCTACGAAAATTCTGACGCCATGGCTTCATGCAAATATTTTCTGGCCAATGTTCCGAACTCATTATACAGTTTTCCAGTCTTGATGGGACGCCCAGCTTGAATGAAGCATAATTGCCACGTGCCTTGAGGCCTTCAACTGTGTATTCTTCGCTGTTGACAATTGATTTAAGGTGGTCAAGTACCTGTTCTTCGATGGTACCAATCTTCACATAGTACAGATGTATATATCGGACCCGTTCAGCCGCCTCAAGTTGTGTCAGACTAGTAGTAGCAGAACCTCTTACAACATCTCTATGCGATTTGATAAGACGCTTTTTCGTAACTTCTACCCATTCATCTTGACCATGATCAGAGCTGTCATGTTGGTCTTGCGCTTTGATAGCAGATGTCTCTAAATCAACCATGTTTTTGCGAGTTATAATAATTGAAATGATAATTGTAATGATTATAACTTAAATAAGTCAGATTTGTTACGCTCGCGAATCATATTTTAATTAGCATAAAATTTAAAAAAGGCAAAGAACGTAAAAAAATCTGAAATTCGCGGGCCAATTGAAGCTTTCACCTTGTAGCGTTATAGTCGATTCACTTAAATCAACTAAACGCACCTCACTAATTACGTGTCACATCCCTAAATCTTGCACGTATAAACGTCATTCTCGAACCTTCGATGGCTCGGCTATAAAAGGTCTCGCACTTCATTTGGCGGCCTTTCCATCGCTAGCTCGAAGCTGCTAACATACTATTTAAAATAAACCCCGAGTTATATCTTAAACGGGTGAGTGCTCTGGTGATTAATTTATTATTAGCTGTGTCCTGTCACATCGCATCCTATGTATTTCTTTCTGTCTGCGCGATCTGGCAGCAATCCTATTTTATTGTCTTAGCGTCATAACTATCATCGTATGTAAATTCACCTTGTCTTCATCACTGCATCACTGTGTAAATGCGTGCGCATGCTTCACCATTCTTCACTATGCTTGCCTCGCCGCGCTGCGCCTAGCTGCTCGCTTAAATCGCCTGGCCACGCGGCGAGGAACCTTCGTCAATGCCTGAGGCATGTGCACGCATACCTAACCTCTAATTGTAAGCCATCACGATGAGTGAGTCTTCCTGCATCCACCTTGCTTTGGGCTTACGACTGGGAGACGCACGCATCGACGAGGGCTTGCAGGATTCTGGCTCGACGCTTACGGACGCACCGCTCCACGCTGATTCCAGGGTTCCAGTCTTGGGCTGCGCTGTTCTACCTCCAATCTACGGCTACACACGAGTGTCAGACGTCCTGCTGTCTCCCCACCTACCGTGGGAGAGAGACTTCTGACTCGCTAGCTGCGCGGCCGCTACCTACCGCCGTCTACTCCCACGTGGTCGTGGTGCAGAGACCCACGCTGCCACGCGCAGGCCCCTTGCCTCTGCTGGCACGGTGCCAAGCCTAAGGCACTACCCGCTGCCCGCCGCCAGATCCGGCCATCCACGCGGCACGTGAGTGCCGAGACCTCACGCCTGCCGCGTGTCGAGGCCCCTGCCTGAGCGGGCCACGTCCTAGCGCCAGGCACTGCCTGCCTGCCTACTTGCCTGCCTACTGCCTGCAGGCCTGCCCGGCGAACGCGGCTACCCACGTGCGCGCTCCCAGCCCTGCATCGGGCCACGCGTGCCTAAGCCCAGGGCAGTAACTCTCTTTCTACCGTGACCAGTGACAGTGCCTAGAGACCTTAAGCTAATTACTAGAACCTACGACCCTATTATTTAGCTTACAGCCGTGGGCTGCATGGTTGTGAGTCACTTTAGTCACCTGCCATCTGCTGACTCCACACACACACACACACACACATTCACTACATATCACATCACATACATGCTCTGTTTCATTCTGCCTACCCAGTAAATCCTTTTTGTTTTCTTCTTCTCGGCGTTGCCACAAGGGTTGCTGTGGGCTCTTTGGGCGATATTTATTTTTTAGCAGAGTAGTCTCCTTGTGGTACACTACCATTACCGTATGTGCTGTCTTTCATGTTCCTATGAGCATCTTCAAGACGTCCCCCTGAAATACGGGTGTACGCAAACTATTTTTTCTATTATTTCTATGTTAAGGCGTAGCTATAGTGAATGCTGCTGACCCAAGGCTACTCTGGTTGTCAAAGTAATTCTCTATAGCATACTACCACTTACTATTGTGTTGTCTTCTACTGTTTAACTAAAAAACAGCTTAAAGCCGGTATTTTTCTATGAAATAACCGCATCTATTTACTAGATTCTAAACCTAAATAGAAAACCTAAAACTATTCTTACTTTAATTATAAAATAACTTTTAAATGGCATAGTCCAAAATAATTATTCTAACAACTGTAGGTACTACATACCACAGTTGAAACTTGTATCAGCCTAATCTGGTAACAAGTCTAAAGGTTTTGGCTCTAAACCAAACCATTTAGTAAGTAAATATCACTACACGGCATTTACTTACTATGTTTATACTGGAGCTGCCCAGTATATACTAACTAAAGCGGATCGCAAAACTAAGTCTTTTGCGTGAAAACTTCCTAATAAATAATTAACTTTAGTCGTAATCTATAAATACCTAACTAAAATTCTTTCACCTGAGCACTAAACCTAAAACCTAATCTTACTTTGTCATTCCGTATGATTGTTGAACGCATGTATTCTAGAAACAACCAAACTATAAACTTTCTTTAAACATAACTCTAAAACAAAACTTTCTATAAAGTTACTACTTCTATATCTTAGCCCAACTAATTATAACATAATGGGCCTAAGTATAGTTGAAACTAATTAATTCATACTTCACTAGATTATTCTTTCATATTATTCGGTCTATCAGCATGTCCTAGATAACCTAACCTAGTAAAATTCCGTTCCGGTGTCATTGACATTTAACGTTTTTGAACCCTGACAACCGATCATTGACAGTTGTTATGGTCATGGATTTTTGGCTTTTTGCAACATCGTCAATTACATTCGGATATTCTCACAAAATAGTTACGTCTTGGACATTGAACCTATAACGAATCTCAATCGACCATAGACATTGATCGTAGACCGAGACTTAGATCAATTCTATCATAGACCTTGAATATGGACCTTATTGATTTAGCTTTTAATTTTTTAATTGCATGTTTTTTAAAAATCTTTTACGTGAATAAAATAAATATTTCTTTTAAGCTTTTGCTGTTTATATAAATAAATATTATTTTAAAATAAATATATTTAATAATATTTTAAAATAAAACTTTGAAATAAATTCTTTTTAACCGACTTCCAAAAGGAGGAGGTTCTCAATTCGGATGTTTATATTTTTTTTTTATGTTTGTTCGGGCATAACTCCGTCGTTTACCAACCGATTTGAAAAAATCTTTTTTTGTTGGAAAGGGTATACTTCCCGAATGGTCCCATTAAAATTTTATCGAAATCGGACTAGCACTTTTTGAAAAATCAACAAAAAACAACGAAAACCTAAAAAGTTTTCAACATTGTCTACACCGATTACTCCGAGGTTTCTGGTCCGATTTCGATGATTCTTTTTTTGTTCGATACAGTATATCTGCCATTCGGTCCCATAAAATTTTCATTTAGTTTGGTGCAGCAGTTTTAATTTTTAGCTCATTGTGTAAGAGTACATACATGGACGATGTTATCAAAAGTTTTTTATATTAAAAAGATGAAGATTTTTCCTAACATGCATTATATTTTCATAAATGAATTGACAAGGCACTGTCATTATATTAATCTTTTTGAATAGTTCCCTAAGAGATTCGCGACGACGTAGATTGTAAATTGCTCTGACAGCTCTTTTTTGCAAAATAATAAAAAACTTTTTCAAAAAAAAATGTAACCGACTTCCCACAAAAAAGTTCAAAATAACCTACAAAAAAACTTTTCTTTCGAAAGTCGGTGACTTTCTTTTTTATGTCATTGATTTTTTGTCACCGACTTTCGAAAGAAAAGTTTTTTGTAGGTTATTTTGAACTTTTTTGTGGGAAGTCGGTTACATTTTTTTTTGAAAAAGTTTTTTACTAATTAAACTTCAAAAAAAAAATTTTTTTGTTGACAATAAAAAGTTTTTTTTAACAATTTTTTTCTAAATAATTTTCTATGAAGACTCTATACACCTTCAAGTTGGTACATGCATGCCAACGTTCAACTATCAACAACGGACTAAACTCTTACTAAACCTAGCTTAAAGATACATTACCCTGCGCTTAAACATCTTGGTTACAGAACCCTATGGAGATTCATTTTTTTTTTTATCGTGGTAAAATCATCAAATGAGTCCTCCCACCCCGGGCAGGGCGGGAGGGACTGTCAGACTTGTACTGACTAAAATCCACGGTGTCCTTCAATAGCCCTTTATGTTCCGGGGTCACGGTAATGGTATAAGTCCCGCGACCCCGGCAGGCTTTGGCCCTCTACAGAGGCGTCCACCACCGCGGGTGGGGCGGAGGGAGGACATTGTCCTCTCTCTCACGCGGCCCGCCTCCTCCTTCGCGAGCATTACTGCTTCGCAGAAGGAGGCGACCGCTTCCCACTCCGTCTCGCCCCGCAGCATGGCCGCAACCAATGCCGGGCGCGAGAGGTCTCCGCCTATCGCCGCCGTGAGGACACGTCGGTGCTCTGCCCAAGCGGGGCAGTCTTGCACCGTATGCTCTACTGTGTCCTCCGGGTGATCTTCGCAGTGGTGACACCCAGGCGTTTCCTCCTTTCTCCTTAGACACAGGTACCTCCCGAAACTTCCGTGTCCGGTGAGGACCTCCGTCATGCGGTAGGTCAGGACGCCGTGACTCCTATCCAGCCACTCCTCAAAGGAGGGGTCTTACCGCCGCGATTGCGGCGTGCCCGATGGAGATTCACTTGCTATTATCTTGTAGTTTTTCCAACTGACTGTCTTGAGTTAAACTACACTACTATTAGTTTACCTCTTGAATGTTATAGTAAGTCACTAACTTCCCCACCAACGTGTCCCCACGTTGCCGTCGTGGTGGGGCTTGTGTGTCTCGATGAACTTTGGGCCCCTGCCGGTAGAGGCACTCGTGCACTCATGCCGGACAGGCTCAGAGGGAGAGACCAGACCAAGAGGGACACACTGGGGAAAGGCGCGCCGCCTGGAGGATCGAGCAGTTAGCTCGAGCTTCTAGACGGCGCGGGGCCCGGTCTCAGAGATTGGGTCTAGGGGGGGAAAGGTTCACTTCCGGTACGCGTCTAATCTTGATACCGCATTTACACATTCGCCTCGCTATTCGCCTCGTCATTCGCCGAAACATTCGTCGAATCATTCGTGCGATTCGTGCACGAATGCTGTTGCGAACTGCTGTTTACACATTCGCGGCCTCGCGGGATGTTTCATTTTGGCATTCGCACACGAACATGGAGGACGTGACAACAATAATGCAGCATGCGCGCCACATTTAATGAGTTTATACAATTATTTGGAAACCCTGCGTAAAAAAGTAAAGAAAAACCGTCGACGCAGACGATGGTGGATGATAGCATGTCACCGCAATAGAACAATGTACATAAGTACTATAAATGATTTCTCCGTAGTAGCCCGCGAAATTCAAATTTTCATGGGTTTTTTTGTAATTCGATTATCAGTGACAAGTTGTAATTTGATCAAAATATGATTCACGGCACTAATAAGTTTATATGGATAGTATTATAAGCTCCGACAAAAACAAGTATTGTCCTTACTCAAAGGTCTACTGCCTAAAATACTAACTTTCCGACTACTTTTGTCCGAATAAAAATGACGAAACGACTGAATGAGATACTGAATTCTGCGAAAAATAAACATGATTTTACTGCTATACCTAATGCTTTTCATTAGAAATGACCTATTTTACAAAAAAAAAAATTGGCACTTTAAAAAACGACGACATATTTTCTAAAGTGCATCCACCATGACGTAAAAAAATCAAGTTTAGAATGAATTAAAACTTTTCAATAATTTGTAAAAACATCTTCATAACGCCTACCAAGATACTCTTTTATCTTGGACAATATAATTAAACAATACTAATTTAATAGATCCTTAGTTCTTAAAAAAATTCGCACTAAATTATCTTAACAAAAAATTAAAATTATAATAATGTTGCTCATTTATTATTTTGAAATATGGACACATTCCTAATTTTTTGTTAAGATTCTCGAAAAATAATGTCCTGTTTGAAATTGGGTTGTAAATTAATGCAAAAATGTTTCAAAAAATAATATTTTAGATTGTTATAATAATTAACAAGTCATTGTAATTTCTTCATGTTACATAGGTAATTATCTATACCTATACATATTATCATTAATGGTAGGAAAGTCAAAACGATACATTGATTTTTTTTTATAAGGATACTAAGTGGTGTGATCTATAATCGATACCGAAGCCAAAAATACAGTTTTTAGAATTTTTGTCTATCTGTATGTATGTCCGGGATAAGGGAATTTTTCTTTAATTTTAGACTACACGCTGGCAGTCCCATTTTGCTAGAAATTCTATTCCAGGCATCATTTATTTTTAAACTATTTTTGTGGTATTTGTGTTTAGGATTGCAAATGAGTTCCTCCTTTTGGAATAACTCTAAAAACTCAAGGGTCTGCGCTTCACTCCAGTCACTCATATTGACATACTTTCGCGACGGATGCTAGCTGTCAACTGAATGCACGCGAATGTGTGAACGGTCAGTTCGTGTCGCTATTCGTGTCCTTTGATTCGCGTTCAAAAAACCGCTCTCGACGCGAACTCACGAATAGCGAGGCGAATGACGAGGCGAATAACGAACTTACCGTTCACACATTCGTGTTCGTTATTCGCCTCGTCATTCGCCTCGCTATTCGTGCGAATGTATAAACGCACCAAGGCGAGGTGAATGACGAGGCGAATAACGAACACGAATGTGTGAACGGTAAGTTCGTTATTCGCCTCTTCATTCGCCTCGCTATTCGTGCGAATGTGTAAATGCGGTATCAGACGTAACCGTGAAGTGAACCAGGGGAGGGAAATGGGGGCTTAGGGTTGAAAGAGGAACTCACCTCTCTAAAAAAGTAAAAAATGGAAAAAAAAGGTTATTGTAGAGACTACCCAGGCGGGTCCCTGCTCTTCAGCTGGGGAATCCCGCA
Source organism: Agrotis exclamationis (assembly GCA_950005045.1). Classification (NCBI taxonomy): domain Eukaryota; kingdom Metazoa; phylum Arthropoda; class Insecta; order Lepidoptera; family Noctuidae; genus Agrotis; species Agrotis exclamationis. The sequence goes on along the minus strand of CATLKN010000027.1, from coordinate 132,765 downwards.
CCGGACACGTCCGGTCTGCCCCGTCGTACTCTGGGGGGGGCAACAACAACCGGTTTTACCCTATCTTTGCTCCGGCAGTCGCCGCATTGAGCCAGGGAGGCTCACGTGCCCGTGAGGAGGAGTCACTGGACTTGTCCAGTACGTCCAACTCACCGGCACCGAACTTCGAGCGGGCACAGAGTGCCGCTCCGCGGACGGAGGGGGCGCTGGTGCTCGAGTCGGAGTCCAACTCGGCATCAGACGCCGTGAGCTTCCAGAGCGTAGGCTCTGAGAGCGTAGTGAGGAGGGACGAGGGGGGCGCAGATAGGAGGAAAGAGTTCCTCAAGCGCCCCCTGTCGAGGGACGACCTTTCGTCGTCGGAGGAAGGGCTTGCCTCGGCCCGTAAGATCCCCACGAGCGTGCGGGGTAAAGGCCGAGGCAAGACTTCGGGGAGGGGGATCTCCTCTGGAGAGCCCAACAGTGGTTTGGCCTCGAATGAGGCCAAACTAGCAGAGGCCGTGACAGCTGCCATCCGCATAGTTAACCTGAAGCGGAAAAAGAGCAGTAAGGAGAATGCGGTTGGCGAAGCCACGGCCTCCATCATGGCGGCCACGCGGATTTACGGCGGGGCCCCGGCTGCAAGGGACGACATGTCCGAACTGCGGTCGGAGGTCTCCCGCCTGACTGCCGCCATGGAGGCTCTCCAGAGGGAGAACGCCGCCCTCAAGGCGAACCTGGCCGGACTTCGGAGAGGCGGCCAGCGGGACGCGCCGCCGCGGGTCCAAAAGGAAAAAGGCCAGCCCACACCAGCGGAGAACTCTGTTCTCGACCTGGTGCGACAGGAGCTGGCCGCCTTCCAGCAGCGGTTCTCCGTACTGGATAGCCGCGTGCTGCGACCCCCGCTGGCGGCGTCCTCGTATGCGGCTGTGGCCGCGTCGAAGCCGCCCCCGACCAAGCCGACTCCGGCGAGGACGGCTGCGGCGAAGAAGGCCCCTTCAAAGACGGCCCCGGCAAAGCCTAGCCAGGCGAAGCCGGGTCCGTCCAAGCCGACTCCGACCCCGACACCTGCGGGGCCGGCACGGTCGGCTGCAAAAAAGAAGGGTGCCCAGGCCGAAAGCCGGCCAGCCCAGCAGCCTCCTCCCAGCACTCCTCCGGCCAGCACCGATTGGCAAGTGGCCGGAGAGAAGAGGAAGGCTGCCAACGCGGCCAGGTCCAAACGGCGGAGGGAGAGGCGGCGGCGGCGCAAGGAGCGCGGCGTCGCGGCGCGATTGCGCGCCCCTAAGACCGCGGCAGTAGTGATCACGCTGCAGCCGGACGCGGTTAAGAGGGGCGTGTCCTACCGCGACGTGCTCGCGAAGGCGAAGGAGGCGGTGGACCTCACGGAGCTCGGCATCACCGGGGGCCTCCGTTTACGGGTCACTGCAACGGGGGCTCGGATGTTGGAGCTCCCCGGCGCGGCCAGTGGCCCCACCGCCGACGCTCTGGCCGAACGGCTCAGAGCGTCCTTAAATGCGGAAGAGGCCCGAGTATCCAGACCCACCAAGCGCGCAGACGTGCGCATATTGGGTCTGGATGACTCCGTGACGGTCGAGGACGTGGTGGCCGCCGTTGCCAGGACTGGGGGGTGCCCTTCCGATCAGGTGAGGGCGGGCGTCCTGCGTCCTGACTTCGCGGGGCTACAGACCATTACGGTCAGCTGCCCCGTGTCAGCGGCCAAAATACTGGAGGAGGGCCGAAGGCTCTTGGTTGGATGGGTTTCCGCGCAGGTGAAACTGCTGGAACCCAGACCTCTGAGGTGCTACCGATACCAAGTGGGCAACCACGCGGCATGTAACTGCACCTCGGAGGTGGACCGCAGCGACAAGTGTTTCCGCTGCGGTCAGCCCGGTCACAAGGCCGGCTCGTGCACTGCCCCGCCGCACTGCTTCGCATGTGCGGCGGCTGGCAAGCCGGCCGATCACCGGGCTGGGGGCAAGTCCTGCGCCCCACCCACCAAAGCCAAGAGCAGAGGTAGGCCCTCTGCCACCGCCGTCACTGCCACTCCCGCCGCCGCCGCCGCATCTGCCGCCGCCGCCGCCGCCGCCGTGGCTCAACCCTCGGAGAGGGTCCTGGAGGAGGCTGCAATGGATTCAGATTAATGTCTTCATTGCGCTTCCTCCAGGCGAACATCAACCACTGCGCCGCTGCTCAGGATCTCTTGCTCCAGAGCATGGCGCAGTGGTTGATCAACGTCGCCGTGGTCGCCGAGCCGTATTTTGTCCTGCCCAGGAATGACTGGGTAGCGGACCTGGACGGCTCGGTGACCCTAATTTCGTCGGCCGCCGCCGGTACCCCGCCCCTCGATCGCGTAAAGAGAGGGCGCGGGATCGTCGCAGCACGGTTCGGGGAGATCGCCGTTGTAGGCGTTTACTTCTCCCCGAATCGATCTCTCGCCGAGTTCCAAGACTCCCTAACGGAGCTGGGAGATGTCGTCGTCGCCCTCGGTTCCCTCCCCGCGCTCGTCCTTGGGGACTTCAACGCCAAAAGTCCGGCTTGGGGATCCCGGTCCACGGACTATACGCGGGGTAGGATGCTCGAGCACTGGGCCCGTGCGCAGGGCCTGGTGATCGAGAACCGGGGTTCTGTCCCCACGTGCGTGCGGTGGACGGGCGAGTCAGTGGTAGACGTCACGTTTGCCAGTGCCGCCCTGTCACCGCGCGTCACCGGCTGGCGCGTTGTGGAGGAGGTGGAGACGTATTCCGACCACCGGTATATCCGGTTCGACGTCTCCGCCCAGACCTCAGACGCGCCAGTTCCAAGTGGACGGAACCCAAGTGGTCCGCGATGGGCGCTGAAGCAGCTGGACCAGGAGCTATTCCTGGAAGCCTCGATCGTGCAGGCCTGGGTGTCACCACCGGACAGGCCTGCCGACATCAACGACGAGGCGGAGTGGTTCCGGGAGGCCATGTCCGAGATCTGTGACGTGGCCATGCCCCGGGTCCGGCAAGGACGCGCCCGGCGTCAGTTGTACTGGTGGTCGCGCGAGCTAGCAGCGCTGCGCGAGGCGTGCGTTGTCGCGCGACGCCGGTACACCAGGTTCCGCAGGAGCCGCACCCGACCTCCGGATGCGGCGACTGTAGAGGCGGAGCTGCACGAGAGCTACAGGGCAGCGAAGACCGTCCTCCGCGACGAGATCTGGCGGGCCAAGGAATTGGCCCGCGAGGAGATACTGGGGACTCTGGACGGGGACCCATGGGGCCGCCCCTACAAGTGGGTGCGAGAAAAGCTCCGCCCCTGGGCTCCCCCGTTGACGCAGTGTCTCCAACCTCAGTTTGTGGAGGACGTGGTGAGCGCCCTGTTCCCACCGCGAGGGGAGCATACTCCCCCGCCCATGGCTCCGTCTCCGACGGAATCTGAGGATGAAGCTGACGCAAACGCAGACCACAGCGACGACGACGTCTACGACGCTCCAGAGGTGACCGAGGTAGACATGAGAGTGGCGGTACAACGGCTAAAGGCCAAAAATACCGCCCCAGGACCCGACGGCCTGCCAGGGAAAGCCTGGGTCCTGGCCTCGAGGACTCTCGGGCCTCGACTTGGGGGGCTCTTTAGCGCATGCTTGGAGAGGGGCCGGTTCCCGCTTTGTTGGAAGACGGGAAAACTGGTCCTCATCCAGAAGCACGGGCGCCCTGCGGACTCTCCGTCCGCATTCCGGCCCATCGTGCTGCTCGACGAGGTGGGCAAGCTCTTTGAAAGAGTCATTGCAGACCGCCTCGTCGGGCACCTGAATCGGATGGGCCCGAACCTTGCGGAGAGCCAGTATGGCTTCCGCAGGGGGCGCTCGACGGTGGACGCAATCATGCGCGTGAGAGCCCTCACGACGGGGGATGCGGTGGCCCGGGGCAGGGTCGTCTTGGCGGTGTCTTTGGACATCACCAATGCCTTTAACACCCTGCCCTGGAGTTGCATCAGGGAGGCACTCCGGTATCACCGGGTGCCGACCTACCTCCGTCGCATAGTCGAGGCTTACCTGACGGACAGAGCCGTCATCTACCCCGGTCACCGGGGAGAGTGGAACCGGCGAGAGATGTCGTGCGGTGTTCCACAGGGTTCGGTCTTGGGGCCGCACCTGTGGAACATCGGATACGACTGGGTGCTGCGCGGCGACCTCCCTGACGGCGTCAGCGTAATATGTTACGCTGAAGACACGTTCGTCCTGGCGGAGGGAGAGTCGCACCAGGCGGCGGCCGACCTGGTGACGCAAGCGGTTGCGACAGTCGTCGATAGGATCCGGCAGCTGGGGCTCGAAGTGGCGCTGCACAAAACGGAGGCCATGTGTTTTCATGGCCGCGTTAACGCGCCACGGTCCGAGTCCCACATAACGGTGGAGGGGGTTCGCATCGGCGTCGGGAGGACGATGAAGTACCTGGGACTCGTCCTCGACAGCCGGTGGAACTTCAGGGAGCATTTCCTGAGTTTGGCCCCAAAGCTGAACCGGGCAGCAGCCGCCCTCAGGCGACTCCTGCCTAATCTCAGCGGGCCAAACGCCTCCTGCCGTAGGCTGTATGCCGGTGTCGTGCGGTCCATGGCCCTCTACGGGGCCCCCGTGTGGGCCCTGAGCATCCGGACGCGACCACTAAAGTTGGTCGCATACCAGAGGGTCATGGCTATCCGAATGATCCGGGGATACCGCACGATCGCCGGCGAATCGGCCAACCTGCTTGCCGGATTACTGCCCTGGGATCTGGAGGTGACTGCCCTCCAGCGCGTCTATGAGTGGCGCGTGGAGGCGCAGCGCCGGGGAGAATTCCCGCTGCCCCGACAAGTCGAGGCGCGGCGGGAAGAGGTCCGGCGCGATCTCAGGGCAGTATGGAGGGGACGATTGTCGCAACCGACGGCCGGGCACGCCGCAATCGCGGTGGTAAGACCCCTCTTTGAGGATTGGCTGGATAGGAGTCACGGCGTCCTGACCTACCGCATGACGCAGGTCCTCACCGGACACGGAAGTTTCGGGAGGTACCTGTGTCTAAGGAGAAAGGAGGAAACGCCTGGGTGTCACCACTGCGAAGATCGCCTGGAGGACACAGTAGAGCATACGGTGCAAGACTGCCCAGCTTGGGCAGAGCACCGACGTGTCCTCACGGCGGCGATAGGCGGAGACCTCTCGCGCCCGGCATTGGTTGCGGCCATGCTGCGGGGCGAGACGGAGTGGGAAGCGGTCGCCTCCTTCTGCGAAGCAGTCATGCTCGCGAAGGAGGAGGCGGGCCGCGTGAGGGAGAGGACAATGTCCTCCCTCCGCCCCACCCGCAGTGGTTTACACCCACGGCGACGGACGTCGCAAGACGATCTCCGGCCACCGTAGACGCGGGCATGCGGGCGGCGAGTAAAGGGCAACTCGCTGCCCGACCATGGACCATGCACGGGTCGACGGCGCGTTGTGTTCCACGCGCGCCTCAAAGAGCGTCAGCAAGATGACGGGGCCCCCCCTCTAGAGGGCCGAAGCCTGCCGGGGTCGCGGGACTTATCTCATTACCGTGACCCCGGAATATAAAGGGCTATTGAAGGACACCGTGGATTTTAGTCAGTACAAGTCTGACAGTCCCTCCCGCCCTGCCCGGGGTGGGAGGACTCATTTGATGATTTTACCACGATAAAAAAAAAAAAAAAAAAAAGTCACTAACTTAGGACTACTTCCAAGTTGGTGACGGACGAATGATTGATGGAATGGAAGCACATGAATGGGATGTATGAACGTAATAGGTAGTCAGTTTAGTGGTTCAGGCCTTCTAGCGGATATCCCCTAGGGAAAATCCTTTCATAGCAGCCGGGGTATTGTAGCGTTATAGTCGATTCACTTAAATCAACTAAACGCACCTCACTAATTACGTGTCACATCCCTAAATCTTGCACGTATAAACGTCATTCTCGAACCTTCGATGGCTCGGCTATAAAAGGTCTCGCACTTCATTTGGCGGCCTTTCCATCGCTAGCTCGAAGCTGCTAACATACTATTTAAAATAAACCCCGAGTTATATCTTAAACGGGTGAGTGCTCTGGTGATTAATTTATTATTAGCTGTGTCCTGTCACATCGCATCCTATGTATTTCTTTCTGTCTGCGCGATCTGGCAGCAATCCTATTTTATTGTCTTAGCGTCATAACTATCATCGTATGTAAATTCACCTTGTCTTCATCACTGCATCACTGTGTAAATGCGTGCGCATGCTTCACCATTCTTCACTATGCTTGCCTCGCCGCGCTGCGCCTAGCTGCTCGCTTAAATCGCCTGGCCACGCGGCGAGGAACCTTTGTCAATGCCTGAGGCATGTGCACGCATACCTAACCTCTAATTGTAAGCCATCACGATGAGTGAGTCATCCTGCATCCACCTTGCTTTGGGCTTACGACTGGGAGACGCACGCATCGACGAGGGCTTGCAGGATTCTGGCTCGACGCTTACGGACGCACCGCTCCACGCTGATTCCAGGGTTCCAGTCTTGGGCTGCGCTGTTCTACCTCCAATCTACGGCTACACACGAGTGTCAGACGTCCTGCTGTCTCCCCACCTACCGTGGGAGAGAGACTTCTGACTCGCTAGCTGCGCGGCCGCTACCTACCGCCGTCTACTCCCACGTGGTCGTGGTGCAGAGACCCACGCTGCCACGCGCAGGCCCCTTGCCTCTGCAGGCATGGTGCCAAGCCTAAGGCGCTACCTGCTGCCCGCCGCCAGATCCGGCCATCCACGCGGCACGTGAGTGCCGAGACCTCACGCCTGCCGCGTGTCGAGGCCCCTGCCTGAGCGGGCCACGTCCTAGCGCCCGGCACTGCCTGCCTGCCTACTTGCCTGCCTACTGCCTGCAGGCCTGCCCGGCGAACGCGGCTACCCACGTTCGCGCTCCCAGCCCTGTATCGGGCCACACGTGCCTAAGCCCAGGGCAGTAACTCTCTTTCTACCGTGACCAATGACAGTGCCTAGAGACCTTAAGCTAATTACTAGAACCTACGACCCTATTAAACCTGTGTCTCGTGTTTTTCACAAATAAATGTGTCAGTGATACTTTGGTTTCATTTCTTCATTCTACCTAGAAACCCGCATGCCACAACCTCGTAATAAAAATTTAAAAGTAAACAGAATCCTCATCAGAATGCGTAAAAGAGTAGTTTAGTGTAACGGGATCTTGAGTCAAATTAACTTTTTTTACTATGAGTGTTGCAGGAACATCATCGCCGTCGATTTTTTTTGTCATTCTAAACGTTAATTCCGGTTTCTTTATTGTTTTATAGTATTTAATTGAGTAACAGAGTTCCTCGTCTATAATCTTCATAATACTTCAATTTGCCCCACGTAGTATTTCCATTTTGGTCTGACGTGGTATCTTACTAGGACATCGTCCCCAGCATAATAAGTAGCGAAATCATGTTCATTATTAGTTAAGTCTATATCAGGGGTAAAATCTATTGCCACATCAATTTCTTCATTATTAAGACTTTGTAGTAAACTGTTGGAATTTAAGATATCGTCCCCAGCATAATAGGTGGCTATTTGATGATTTTCATTAGCATTGCATGCAATTTCAGGGTTGAAATTGTCTATTTTTCCATTACATGGAGATTCGTTGCCAACTTAAATTCAATTTCAGGTGTTATTGCAGTATTTCGCCCAAGCGTTGTTGATTTCGTCCTTTTTTTAACATGGTCCATAATGGTCATGCGAGGTATTTTAAATTTCTTTGACGTACTGTATCCACTCAATATGCCAGATTCCACCTCTCGCACGGCTTCTTTTAGTTTTTCTTTCGAATAAAACCCTGTGGTGTGGAGTCACGTTTATTGTCCATCATCATGTCACGTATGTTGTACTTCAGCATATCACGTAATGTACATAGTTTAAGTTATGGTAAATAAGCTGTTTTCGTAGTCTTAGTATTAGCACGTAGTCACGTACTATCCATGTATACATATACCATCAATTAAAGGAGAGAGGGAGTTCTACCGTTGACTCTCGGAGTAGTACGCATCATGTTGTTTATTTAACCCCTCCTCTACCCCACATCGCATGGCGACCCTGCCAGTCGGCTGGACGGCGTTATAGTTCCCCGATCGAGGGAATTGCAGCAGCAAAAGTCGACTACAGTTCGGTGAGCTTCACGTCACATCGAGTCACGGGCCATGGGGAGCACAACATCAAAGGAAGAGGTGATCATCGCTCAGACGGCAGCGGGTGGTTCAAATACCGCAGCGGTTACACAGGAGCAGCTGACAGCCATCAACACGGTGCTGTTGATGTTTGGCGCTTGTTATCGTTGGTGTGGCAGTCCGGATTTATAGAAGATGCCACCACAATTGAATCGAGGAGCAGATGAATCAGCGGGAGGTTCGCAAAGCAGTGCAGATGGCCTGACCAGATATTGACGAAGTGGCGTTCCCTCATCAAGATGTAAGTGATTCCAAAATTCCAATGTGAAAATATTAAGTGTTGTGGCAAGTGCTTGCAGTCCGTGGTAAATTTAGAGACAATAGTATAAATATATATTATGTATAAATGGAATTAGAATTAACGTCACTGTTTATACAACTTAAATTATTAAGGGAATCTATTGTTAAGTTAGGCCCTAGTAGACGGAAAGGTAACAATTTTGATAAGAAAATTAGTGACGCGAAAGCCTTATACAGTAAATTTAAAAGCATTATTTCAAGTTCGAGCAAATTTTCAGACGAGTTAACGCAGTTGATAGTTAAAAAAGAAAATTTGTACTTAGAGACTATAAAGTTCGAAGATATTGGCAGAATCGAAGTAGAGATGGCGGCGGAAAGATTTTCTTTAAGAACGGCGGTTAGCTTGCTACCGAAAATGAATGGCGATGAGCAGGTGACCCAAGATTTGATTGATGCCATAGGCTTATATAGTTCTATGTTAGAGGAGGCAGATAATACTCTTTTAGTTAAATTCGTTCTAACCACACGGCTTACCCAGGGGGCTAGGATTCGGTTGTCTTCCAACTACGCAACAGTAGACAGTCTGTTGGCTGACATGAGGAAGCATTTATTAACAGTAGAATCGGACGTGGCTGTGCAAACCAAACTTGCTCGCGCTAGGCAAAACAATAAATCGGTCGCGGAATTTGGTGCCGAGATAGAGAAATTGATGGTCAATTTGACTATTTCTCAAGCCGGGGAAAGTTCGGAAGCCTATAAAATTTTGCAGCCATTAAACGAAAAATATGCTATTAGGAAATTTGCTGACGGACTTCGTAATCAGCGTCTTACTACGGTTATTGCGGCGCGGAATTTGACTTGCTTAAAAGATGCTATCAGGGTAGCGGAAGACGAGGACTGTGCTTCATCGTCGCAAGTCATGACGTACCAGCGCTGGCCCGCAAGAAGTGGTTTTTCATCGGGCAATAGAAATCGCGGAAATAATCATAGGCGGCACACTGTAGAGAATAGACACGCGCAGCATGGAACAGCTGTTGAGCGTACACGCAAAAATGTCAACGTATGGCATAACGGTGGAATGCGCGGTCGCGGCGATAATGCTCGTCGTGGACGCCAGACTCAGCAAGGTCGGAGGCGTGTAGCGTGTTTTGAGCACGCGCTGGGCGATGCTGACTCAGGTGCAGTGTCAATGTCACGGAACGATGAAGGCGGACAGCTGAGTGAGACTCAGTTTTTTCGTGCCTAAGCATATTTTAGCTTGTGATAGCATTAACTGGGTTAATTTGCTAGTGGATAGTATAGATACGGAATGGTTAGTGGATACGGGTGCGTCAATATCAGCCGTAAAAAGCAGTTTTTTAACGAATAACGCTTTGTGCTATAAAGTAGTTAAGGAAGAGTTGGTGATCAATGGTGTAGGAGGTAGTTTGCGAGCTATAGGTTATGTATATTTAAATTTGGAGTACGGTCGGTGTTCATTCGTGCATAGGTTTTATATATTTGATAATTTGCCATGTAAGTCGGTAGGCATAATAGGCCAGGATTTCTTGCAGAAATATAGGGGTATTATAGATTTTTCGTTGAATAGGTTATCTCTTAAGGGTCCTAAGGGACAAACGGTTTCGATGCCGCTCAAGTCGTATGATTACTTGCTAACGATTCCTCCACGTTGTGAAGTAGTTAGGTATTTTCCTGTTAATAGAGTGGAAGATTGTGTAGTGATAAGGAAAGAATTGCGTGAAGGTGTTTTCTTGGCTAGTGTGTTGGCTAGGCCTAGGAATGGGATGATACCTATTAGGGTTTTAAACACAAACTCTGAGGAAGTTGTGTGTAGTATGTCTGGTATAGAAGTTTATCCGTTAAGTGATTACGATTCTTGTAGTTTTGCAGAGTCAGAGGTGAACGTTGAGCGTGTTAAGGAAATATTTTCTTTGCTTAAACTTGACTATTTGAATGCCGAGGAACGATTATCTATTGAACGAATCTGTGCGAAGTATTCAGATATATTTCATGTTCCGGGAGATAGATTGGCTGTCACGAATGTGTATGAGCAGTCAATACGATTGAAAGAGAATGTGAGTCCAGTTTATAGGAGGCAATATAGAATACCTTATGTACAGAAGAAGGAAGTTGATAAGCAAGTGCAGGAGATGCTAGATAGTAATATTATTGAGGAGACTGCTAGTGAGTGGTCTAGTCCTATTTTAGTTGTACCCAAAAAAGCAGATCGTAGTGGGGAGAAGAAATGGCGCGTGGTGATAGATTACAGACAGTTGAACGAAAAGATACAGGATGATAAATTCCCTTTGCCGAATATAACTGAAATCTTAGATTCAATGTCGGGTGCTGTTTACTTTAGTCACTGTGATTTGTCGCAATCATATTATCAATGTGCTTTAGAAGAAAGTAGTAGAAAATACACTGCTTTTACGACAGATAAGGGACAGTATCAGATGTGTAGGTTACCAATGGGGTTGAAGATAAGTCCGAGTTCTTTTAGCAGATTGATGACTGTGGCCATGTCTGGATTGAATTATGACAGGTGTCTGATTTATTTAGATGATCTAATTATTTTTGGACGGAATTTGGATGAGCATAACAGGAATCTTATATCAGTTTTTTCACGCATGAGGAAAGTAAATCTTAAGCTAAATCCATCCAAATGTGAATTTTTGAAGAAGCAAGTGCTTTATTTAGGACACGTAATTTCGGCGGAAGGTATTTTACCAGATCCAGAGAAGGTAGAAGTCGTAAAAAATTATCCGCGTCCAACGACGGTTGATGAGGTAAAGAGGTTCGTAGCGTTTGCGAATTATTATAGGAAATTCATACCAAATTTTGCTAATATAGTGATACCTATGAATAGGCTGTGTAAAAGGGATATTGTGTTTAGTTGGACAGATGAGTGCGAGAGGTCTTTTTTGTTGCTTAGGGAAGCGTTAATAAATCCACCGGTGTTGGATTATCCGGATTTTTCTGAAAACAACACTTTCATATTGCAAACCGATAGTTCGGGGTATGCTGTAGGAAGTGTGCTATGTAATGGGAACGGGAAACCCATTGCATATGCAAGTAGGTCTTTAGGGAAGAGTGAATTAAATTATCCTATAATAGAGAAGGAGTTATTGGCAATAGTTTGGTCGGTAAAACATTTTAGACCGTATTTGTACGGACGGAGGTTCGTCGTAAAAACGGATCATCGGCCGCTGTTGTATTTGTTTAACATGACAGATCCTTCAAGTAGGTTAACTAAGTTTCGTTTGTGTTTAGAAGAGTACGACTTTGAGGTTGAATATATTAAGGGAAAAGAAAATGTGCAAGCAGATGCTCTTTCCAGGATAGTAATTACAAGCGAGGATTTGAAAACCATACGCGAAAAGACTATATCCGTGATGACGAGAGCGCAGTACAAACGGTTAAGAGAGTCGAATGTTTGTGATACGGACTCCATGGTGTCTGGGACTGATCACCCTAGGATCGTGGAAGTTCTTAAAAAACAAAGAAATGACGTTGAGATACGTTTAAATGAATGGGAGAAAATGTTACGTAACAATAATTATAAAAAGATATTTTCAAAGACGCGCAATTTAATGTATGTGCCAGAAAACTCGAGTATTTATGTAAACTATGAATCTTTATCGGCATCATCGCGGGACGAGTTGTCGAAAGACATAGTAGCTTTTTGTATTGAGAAAGGCATAAAAGAAGTTATTATTTTAAAAAATCGTTATAACGTTGAATTTATTACAAGAATGGCACAATATTTGAAGGAAAATAGTAGTAAATCTCCACATAGGGAAGATTTTAAAATGTATGTAGTGAAGGATTTACGGAGAGTAGAAGGAAATGATGAGAAGAGGATTATTTTGAATGATTTCCACATTTTACCCACAAGTGGTCATGCAGGTATACGCAGGATGGTGAATAATATAAAGAAATATTATTATTGGCCTTCTATTGAAAAAGATGTAACACAATACATTAGTAAATGTGATAAGTGTAAGAAACAAAAGTATTCTAGACATACTAAGGAACCAATGACAATTACTACCACTGCATCTACATCGTTTGAGAAAATTTATTTAGATATAGTGGGACCACTAGATAGGGACGAAAAAGGCAATGTTTATATATTGACACTTCAGTGTGAGCTTACAAAATTTGTAGAGGCGTATCCATTAAAGAATAAATCCGCAAATGAGGTAGCGAAAGCGTTGGCAGAAAATTTCGTTTTGAGATATGGAATACCGCGGACAATTGCTACGGATAGGGGTTCTGAGTTCATTTCAAAAGTAATGGTAGAGCTATGTAATACCTTATGCATCAATAAAATCTTATCGACATCATATCATCATGAGAGTATAGGATCTTTGGAAAATGTTCACAAAACTTTAGGCGCGTATTTAAGGATACAGACGGATAATAATCCATCATCGTGGAGTTCTTGGATTCTGTATTGGTGTTTTTCATATAACACAACAGTTAATACTGTGACCAAATATACACCTTATGAATTAGTTTTCGGTAAAATTTGCAGGTTATCAAGTAGTCTACAAGGTGAAAGTGTTGAACCTTTGTACAATTTTGATGATTATCCTTTAGAATTTAAGTACAGATTGCAAAGAGCTCAAAACGATGCGAAAGAAAATTTGATAGCAAGTAAGTTAGCTAGGAAACATTGTTATGATAAGAATCTTAATTCTATAAATTATAGAGAAGGTGACTTGGTATTAATAAAAAACGAAACAGGCAATAAATTGGAATGTATTTATAATGGACCATTAGAAGTTGTAAAGGACGAGTCACCAAATGTAATTGTAAAAAAGAATAATAACAAGATAGATGTAATTCATAAGAATAGAACAAAATTATATTTTAAGAGTTAGAATGTAAGTTTAAAAACGTATAAGAGAAAAAAAAAAACGTAAGTTAGTTTTTTTTTACTTTAAGAGGGGTGATGTGGTGTGGAGTCACGTTTATTGTCCATCATCATGTCACGTATGTTGTACTTCAGCATATCACGTAATGTACATAGTTTAAGTTATGGTAAATAAGCTGTTTTCGTAGTCTTAGTATTAGCACGTAGTCACATACTATCCATGTATACATATACCATCAATTAAAGGAGAGAGGGAGTTCTACCGTTGACTCTCGGAGTAGTACACATCATGTTGTTTATTTAACCCCTCCTCTACCCCACATCGCAACCCTCTATTTGTTTTTCTTTGATACTTTCCCATATTTGTGATTTTGTTTTATATTACCTGAAAAAAAAATAACTGTTTTAATACAGTCTTAAAAAACTGAAGAAATATAAAAACTTTGAACAATAAAAAAAAAAAAAAAATGGAATATTCGCCACTGACATTTGCAACTAAGAGTAGGGTTTGATCGATATCGTCGTTTTTAGCAAGTACTAGCTGACCCTTTGAATCAAATAAAATAGCGGTAGATATGTTACGTTCTTACGTTAAGTATTCAAACAGTGACTCATAAACGTACACAGACACATTAACTCGCACAAACAATCATTGTTATTACACACCAACAAAGAAAGAGACAGAATAATGCACAAAGGTGACGTACGACCAAGACGGAGCATCACCGCTCTTCGTATTAGTTCGTTAGTAGTCGCCACGCCGAGCGGCGGCGGACGGCGGCGCGGCCTTGTTTTAGCCAAACGTGTCGCACATTATCGCATTGTATGTTTCTATCCCGCTCTTCAAAATTGAAATATACACGCACGCACGTCTCAACCGAAATCTATCGTTTTATTGCGACTGTGGACTGTTAGGCCAATTTAGCCTAATTTATGCGGTCCATGCGCTATCGTGTAGTGACATATCTATCGTTATTTTATTTTAATCAAAGAGCTGACCGGGCAAACTTCGTACCACCTCACCTTTTAAACCTTCCCTGGACTTTCACAAATAATTCAAAACCAGAATAGCCAAATCGGTCCAGCCGTTCTCGAGTTTTAGCGAGACTAACGAACAGCAATTAATTTTTATTTACAAGATTGTTCGTTCAAAAAACGTTCACATAAGTACCTAAACGTTCATTGGAAACGTGTAACTAAGAGTACGATACGACACAACCGATAACACGAATATCGATTTTAAGAGTAGAACTCATGGTTACTCATTACACTGGAAGCTGAAAAATACGAATCAATCATAAAATTAGCTTAAACGTAAAAGGTTTGTGACATCTGAAAACGGCGAAGATGGGCATAATATGCCGATCTTTCCCTTCAAGTACTAGACGGACTTCTCCACTATTCCAATTTGAGGTTAGGTTTTTGCCACTAGATGTAACTTCGTAAAAAATATGCTTTATTACATTCTAATATTATAATTAAGTAAATATATTGATCATAAATGAACTTACCCAAACAAATCCTGTTTTAAATCACGAAATAGCACTTAAAATATTTTTTATGCCAGCGTGGTGCTGGTCGTGTTGCAAGTTGTTAAGCCGACTAAATTTTGGACGACATTTTATCTCTTTGCGTTGTAAATAGCGCCATCTATGTCAATTTATTGAAACTAAAACAGTTTGAAGTTTTGGTAGTTCGGGTTGTCATTGCTGTGGTTATTCAGACTTTGTTGTATTGCTTATTGTACGGTCTTACCTTAGTTGACCTTAGTAGTATAATTTGTGTAAAGAATTTATCTAAATTGATTGCAAATTATTGATATGAATGAATTAAAAACATTTTTAAGTAGGTATTGTTTAAAACATTTTATTATACAATATTACTTTATGTATTATTAGTGAATTACACAAAAAATGTACAGATAGCAGAGCAGTTAAAATCATCGCATATCATTATTATTATTTTAGAAAAGTTTGCACAATGCGTTGTTAAGTTATATATTTTATTACCTACTTATTTATGTCGTGATTCATTGTAAATTCTTGCTATGTTAAAATAATCATTCTAATTCAGTAGCTGTTTTGATTATAACGGATATAAATAGTTTATAAATCTGTGATTTGGTACCTAATTCATACCGTGCATTTTAGGGGAACAGTGTATAAGACGGGGACGTTAATAATCGCGAGGTATAATGGGAACATACACTCTTTAGGCATACTTAACACAACACTAACGTAGCGCTAGCGCCATCAGGACGTCATTTGCAAGCGGCAATACACAAAAGGCGTCCTGTTGGCGCTTGTGCTACGTTAGTTTTGTGTTAAGTTTGCCTTAGGTGTGTGATTTCCCATCATACCTCGTGTCCCCGTCTTATACACTGTTCCCCTAAATACTTATATTAATTAATAGTAAGCATTATGATTGTCAGATATTTATTATTAAAATCATTGTTAGTTAAGTTGCTATATTGATGTAAGTGAAGTTGGAAGGGGACATCCGGACATCCCCTCCATACTGTCGATGGCGGCGCCCGGCAATGGCGGGCGAGGGAGGCAGTTGTTCGGTGACCGTGGAATGGTGAAGACATCTTGAAAATTATTAAGTGTGTTGGAATATTAATTATTATTGCAATATATAACAGTTAGTGGTGTGTATATCTGAAGTTTTATTTTAAGTCAGAAGTGGGATAGACCTGCAAGCCATGTCGGATAAAAACCGTAAGTAATTTAATGATTTTATTTACATCAGTTATTGTTTTGTATTATACAAGTTCAGTGAGCGGTCAGTGTTGTAATAAGTAGTCTCATGATTCTGTAGCAATCATTGTAGCGAATTTCCTAAGATAATTGAAAACAGTTGGGCCGATGCACGTAGTACCTTTGGTCGAGGCTACTCCTCGATAGGGTTGAACGTTGCATTGGACTAATTTTGTAATAAGTAAATAGTTGAATTAGTTGGGCCGATACACGTAGTACCTTTGGTCGAGGCTACTCCTCGATAGGGTTAGCGTTGTCGGACTAATTATATAATAAGTAAATAGGCCGATGCTTGTGGTACTTTCGGTCGAGGCTACTCCTCGATAGGGTTACCGCTGCATTGGACTTGTTATATATTGAATAAATGGAATTTAATTGAATTTCGCTACAAGATTTTATTTCCATCAATCTGAGTAGTTTTTCGTGAGCTTTCGTTCCACTCACTGAATTTTCTGATGACTCATTTAGTATTATTTGTGGGCGACAGTTTAGATTTTGTTGATTGCGGCAATTTCTAATGACTGTGTGACCTGTATCATAATGTGTAGATTCCTACGCGGCTTGCACTTTGGTTCAGCCATGTAGGTGAGCTGTTCAGAGATGTACGAGCGTAGTGTAGACCCCTATGCGGCGTGCACTTGGTTCAGCCATGTAGGTGAGCTGTTCAGAGATGTACGAGCGTAGTGTAGACCCCTATGCGGCGTGCACTTGGTTCAGCCATGTAGGTGAGCTGTTCAAAGATGTACGAGCGTAGTGTAGACCCCTATGCGGCGTGCACTTGGTTCAGCCATGTAGGTGAGCTGTTCAGAGATGTACGAGCGTAGTGTAGACCCCTATGCGGCGTGCGCTTTGGTTCAGCCATGTAGGTGAGCTGTTCAGAGATGTACGAGCGTAGTGTAGACCCCTATGCGGCGTGCACTTTGGTTCAGCCATGTAGGTGAGCTGTTCAGAGATGTACGAGCGTAGTGTAGACCCCTATGCGGCGTGCACTTTGGTTCAGCCATGTAGGTGAGCTGTTCAGAGATGTACGAGCGTAGTGTAGACCCCTATGCGGCGTGCACTTTGGTTCAGCCATGTAGGTGAACTGTTCAGTGATGTACGAGCGTAGTGTAGTATTTTGAGCCTCACTCTATGCAGCCATGTAGTTGAGCTGTAGTTTAGACTTTAAAGTAGACACTTGTGTAATCTCATACAGCCATGTAGGTGAGCTGCAGTTTAGAGTTTAAAGTAGACACTTGTGTATTCTCATACAGCCGTGTAGGTGAGCTGCAGTTTAGTTTAAAG
The DNA here is from genome assembly GCA_950005045.1 of Agrotis exclamationis. Classification (NCBI taxonomy): domain Eukaryota; kingdom Metazoa; phylum Arthropoda; class Insecta; order Lepidoptera; family Noctuidae; genus Agrotis; species Agrotis exclamationis. The sequence goes on along the minus strand of CATLKN010000027.1, from coordinate 115,449 downwards.
TAGACAATTATGTAATCTCATAAAGCCATGTAGGTGAGCTATAGTTTAGAGATAAAAGAAGCACTTATGCAATCTCATACAGCCATATAGGTGAGCTCTAGTTTTGAGTTAAAAGTAGGCACTTGCTCAATCTCATACAGCCATGTAGGAGGTGTAGTTTACAGTTTAAAGTAGGCACTTGTGTAGTCTTATACAGCCATGCAGGCGAGCTGCAAGGTTAATCTAAATTTACATTGTTATATGACTATGTAGGTGTAGAAAACGAGAGCTACACTCCAGAGCGACCTCGATCATCGACCCGAAGACTACGGTCTCCCTCCGGTGAATCTGATGAGTCACGTGTGCCGAGGAAAAAGCCTAGGACTAAAAGAGGAATGTCTGCGGATGACCTGTTGAAGATATTATCTGCACTGCCAAACAATTCAAGTAAGAGTACTCATACGACCAATGTGTTACCTGAGTTTGATCCTAATAATAAATCCCAGGATGTCGAGCGGTGGTTGAGGAAAGTAAATCAGTGTGCTGTGATCTATGGCTGGGATGAGACGCAAACCATCCATTACGCACTTCAAAAATTGTGTGGTCTAGCAAAACAGTGGTACGAATCTCTTCCATCACTCGATTTCTCATGGGGGGAGTGGCAAATTAAATTTAAGAAAGCGTTCCCAAATGATGTCAATTTTGGTAAACTACTGGAAGAAATGTTACTCCGAAAATCTCGCACAGATGAAACCCTTAGAGATTACTTCTACGATAAGTTATCATTACTAAGTAGATGCGAAATTATCGGTCGTAAGGCCGTTGATTGTATTATTTATGGAATTGCTGACAATTCCATTAGAAATGGAGCTCAAGCTCTTAAATGTGAAGAGCCCGAGGATCTGTTAATCTACTTAGCATCGCAACAGCAAACTCTAGCGAAGGAACCTGTGCGAGGATCATCCGATCGATCTCTTAGAAAGCGGGATTTTCGTGCAAACAATAACGATCAGAATAAGGTTTCGTCATCAAACAAGCCAACTGAAGGTGCCTGTTTTAATTGTGGCGAGCGCGGGCATAATTACCCTGTTTGTAACAAACCTTTGATAAAATGTGTCAAGTGTAACAGGGTGGGCCATAATTCGAACAGATGCGCTAGGAAGCCTTTACAGGAAGCCAATAGCCAGACTACTCAGAGTGCTGAAAAAAGAGTACTCAAGGTAACTTCTGAATTACATAAAACTGGTAAATTAAATCCCAAAACTGCAAACATTGTCGTTAAAAATAACTCTATAAGCAATAACAACAAATTTAATAAACTTGCTTATGTTAATGGTACTCTGCTAAATGTCTATGTTGATTTTGGGAGTGAATGTAGTATGATCAGAAATTCAGAAGCTAAAAACCTTGGTCTCTCTGAACACCACGAATTACTACCCACTATAAAAGGTTTCGGTAATTTTAATGTGAAGCCTAAGTTTCAGTCCACCATTCGGATTAAAATTGATGAAATAGAAAGTGAACTGAGTGTTCTGGCCGTTGACGATGAATTATTGGATGCTCCAATGCTGGTTGGACAGAATTTTACTGAGCTGCCGTCTGTAATGGTAATGAAAGATAGTGAGAGGCTTCATTTTTATCATGCTCCTTGTGGTGTCTCTTGCGATAGAGATACTGTTCTCGATCTTTATGTTGCTAAAGAAATAGTCATATCAAAGGGAGGGCTATTAGAGGTATATACACGCGAACCATATACGGGTGACATATACACTGATGGAGGCACTAGAATGAATCCAAACCAGGAGTATTACCTACATCAGGGGTGTTATAGGATAGAGAGCAGCAAGGGAATCATATTTGTTACTGCTTTGACAAAAACTTCTATTGTTTTCAAAGCAGATACATTAATAGCTCGAGTTATACCCATTAATGAGACCAAAACGTTGATCGTGCGTTCGGATAAAAACCATAGTGAATTAGTGCCTTTAAACGAATCCGATATTAAAATAGGGCATGACTTAGCCCAAAATGACCGCGATAAATTATACAAAGTTTTGCAACGGTATAGAAACTGTTTCGCTACTAATCTCAGTGAGTTAGGCTGTGCAAAAGGCACTGTAATGAATATAGACTTGCAAGATAAGGCTCCAGTTGTCTACAGACCCTATCGTCTGTCACATCATGAGCGTCAAAAGGTTAGGGACATAATTAATGATTCAGTTAAAAATGATATCGTTCAAGAGTCAGATTCAAACTATGCCAGCCCCATACTGTTAGTGAAAAAAAAGAACGGGGAACCTCGGCTTTGCGTTGATTATCGGGCGCTTAATAATAAAACGATTAAAGACAAATACCCATTGCCGTTAATTGACGACCAACTTTCGAATCTAAGTGGCAACAAGTTTTTTATAACTTTAGATTTAGCTTCGGGCTACTATCAGATACCGATGGGAGAACAGAGCCGACACTTGACTGCGTTCGTCACCCCGGACGGACATTATGAATTTAAACGCATGCCGTTCGGGTTGGCAAACGCACCCTCAGTGTTTCAGAAAATGATGAATCGTCTGCTGGGTTCACGTAGATTTACATCCGCACTAGCGTACATGGACGATCTCCTTATTCCATCGGCATGGAAGCCGATGGAATAAGGAGATCGTCCGAAACGAGGGTTTTAATCGACTAGAGGACGTACTTAACTTGATTCAAGAAGCCGGTCTTACATTAAAGCTATCAAAATGTAGTTTTTTCGATACTAAAGTTAAATATTTAGGGTACGAAATCTCTTCGGAGGGTATAAAGCCTAGCGAACGAAAGATCTCGGCTGTGCGAGATTTCCCAGTGCCACGAAATGTCCACGAAGTAAGACAGTTCCTCGGTTTGGCGAGTTATTTTCGGAGATTTGTAAAAGGATTTGGGGAAATCGCTAAACCCTTGACCACTCTCCTAAAAAAGGATGTACGGTGGCGATGGAATTGTGAAGAGTTAAAATCCTTCACAACTCTGAAAGGCCGTCTAATCGAACGGCCGCTGTTGGCTTTATACAACCCAGGGTTGGAGACTGAAGTACATACAGATGCCAGTGCTCTCGGCTTGGGTGGTATTCTAATGCAATGGCAGCTTTCTCCCAGGGTGCTGAAACCCATTGCCTACTTTAGTAGGCAAACCACACCCGAAGAACATCATTTCCACTCGTACGAGTTAGAGACTTTAGCCGTGGTTTGCTCATTAAATAAATTTCGTCCTTATCTTTTAGGACTTAACTTCTCTGTTTATACGGATTGCAATGCGTTGCGAACCACCTTGACTAAACGAGACTTAATTCCTCGTATAGCGCGTTGGTGGTTGCAAATTAGCGAGTACAACTTCACCATTGAGTATCGGCCAGGTAATCGAATGAGCCATGTCGATGCTCTGAGTCGGAATCCTCCGAATGGAGATATTACCAAGCAGATCCTAAAGACCTTAAACATAAGTACCGATAACTGGATACTCACCCTACAGATGGCAGATCCCAAACTCGAGCATATTTTCAAAATTCTGAAACCCAATGTCACTGAGGATGTTGCAGAAATAAAAAAGAGCTACGCTATTAAGAATCATTCGTTACATAGGAGGGTTGGGGAGGAGTTTCGTTTAGTCATTCCCAAGGATGCTAGGTGGCAAGTTTGCAAGGCAAATCATGATGACGTAGGTCATTTTGGGTTTGTTAAGACACTAGAGCGAATCCAGGGCCGGTACTGGTTCCCAAAATTAAGACGTTTTGTTAAAAAATATGTTGCAGCTTGTATAGACTGTGCATATAATAAAGACAATGCATCCCGGATTCGCACTGGTCTTTTGCACCCCATACATAAAGTAGAAAAGCCCTTTCACACGCTTCACTTGGACCACTTGGGCCCATTTGTACGGAGTAAGTCTCGCAATAGCTATATTTTGACAATAGTGGATGGTTTTACGAAATACGTCTTCGCCAAACCAGTTAGAGATACAAAAACAAAAAGTGTAATTAAAGTTCTGGATAATTTGTTTTGTGATTTCGGCGTACCATATAGAATTATTTCGGATCGCGGGACAGCTTTTACTTCGGCTCAATTTAAGAATTTTTGCGTCAGTAAAGGAATAAAACATATCCTTAACGCAGTTGCTTGTCCCAGGGCAAATGGACAGGCTGAGAGATTCAATCAAACGATCCTCGCAGCTTTGTCTACACAAAATTTTGGCAAGGATGAACGCGTTTGGGACGAACAGCTGGGTCAAGTGCAATGGGGTATAAATAATACGGTCAATGCTACCACAAAGAAAAGCGCATCGGAATTGCTATTTGGGCTCAAACTAAATGGTCCCATTGATAACAGGTTAACGATCGAGACCCTTGAACCCAGTGGTGAATCGACTTCTGACACGTCAATTGTCACAGACATTACTCCCACTGAAATGAGTAACAACCATTTGCCCAATAACAATATCAAACGTTCTTCTGACGTTTCGTATGATACCAGTCATATCAATCAATCCCCGTCGACCCCTCTAAATACCTCCACTCTTATTAAAACACATGAGGTCCTTTGTCCACTTCCTTCTACTTTATCTGACGTGTTAGCAGACAATGAAGTCTCTAAACCATGTTCACCAATTCGCTCCGAGCCGTCTGCGGAAATTGATAGAATTAGGGAGGAAGCTTCAATTAACATTACAGACAGCCAAATTCGTCAAAAGACAGTTTATGATAGGAACAGGTCTCCAGCACCTTCATATAACGAAGGAGACTTGGTAAAGATTACTAGGACAAATTTTAAGAATGATGGCAAAAGCAAAAAGCTTTTACCAAAATTCGTAGGTCCTTATAGGATCACAAAATGCTTAGGGAATGACCGTTATAAAATTGCAAATGTTCCCGGTTTTAACGAAAGAAAATACGAGTCTGTTATAGCGGCAGACAGGATGCGGCCTTGGATAAATATCCAAGCGCTAGAAATTAATGAATCTTCTAGCTCTTCTACATCGGGTTCTGACACTAGTTCAGATGAAGAGTAATGTGATTAGTAATTACCTAACAATTATTTAGATTTGCTGCGACTATTTTTGTGTAATATTGTTTTGGTTTAGTTTGTGCTTATTAAACATGTCGTTTGTGGTAGAGATTAGACTATAACGTATATCTATCAATAACTAAAATGTAAAAACAAAAATAGAAATTTGATTCCAATAATGTATTAAAATTAAGATTTATATTTTATTGTAATATTGATAGCATCGGTTTCAATCAAATTGATGTCATGTTGATATTTGCCTTTGACTTAAGTTGGTGATTGTTAATAATATTATTTTGTAATAAAATGCAAGTATGTTTTATGCGCTATGTTTGTGACGGGATTATTCCGAATTTCGAGATTGATTGCGTGCATCGGAGTTTAGCACGCAGTCGGACGGCCGAATGTCGTGATTCATTGTAAATTCTTGCTATGTTAAAATAATCATTCTAATTCAGTAGCTGTTTTGATTATAACGGATATAAATAGTTTATAAATCTGTGATTTGGTACCTAATTCATACCGTGCATTTTAAATACTTATATTAATTAATAGTAAGCAATATGATTGTCAGATATTTATTATTAAAATCATTGTTAGTTAAGTTGCTATATTGATGTAAGTGAAGTTGGAAGGGGACATCCGGACATCCCCTCCATACTGTCGATGGCGGCGCCCGGCAATGGCGGGCGAGGGAGGCAGTTGTTCGGTGACCGTGGAATGGTGAAGACATCTTGAAAATTATTAAGTGTGTTGGAATATTAATTATTATTGCAATATATAACAGTTAGTGGTGTGTATATCTGAAGTTTTATTTTATTTAGAATTTCATAGTATGTACATTTTAATTTTGTTGCCTACCTAATTGATTTTAAATAGAAAATACATACAGTAATGTTAAAAATAATGTTATCATTTATTAGTAGAAGTTGCTCCCTGTATCGAGATGAGAACATAATGGTGAGGTGAACAAAACATTTTTTAATACCTCTTTATAACGAATTGTAGACCAACGTAACCTCATCATAACAAACATCAGTTCAATGAATTACTTGATATAACGAATATTTACGCATTCCCTTCCGATTTGTTCGAGGTTGCACTGTATTTAACATGTAAAGATGAGTGTAAAATAGACAAACCAAGGTCATTCATACATCTTATAACATGACGTCAACGGATCTATGAGATATACAAGCACAATTTCAGCTCGTTTTTCAACGACCCTGTAGCACAGCGGTAGCGCGTGTGACTCGAGAATAGAATAGAATAGAAAAATATTTATTTGGTATAGGACACACACACAGAAATGATAAAAAATAAAATTAAAAATACAATAATAATTTTGCTGAGCATGTCCACACCAAAAGGGTTACCAACTCGGCATTTGCTGGGCGAAAGACACCCAGCGCTGGTTTTCAGTGGGCACCACGCAGTGACACACGGACGAGGGTAGGCAAAGAAAAAAAAAAAAAAAGTAAAATAAAATAAACAATAAGAAGTGTGTGTAGGGAATTAGGGATACGTGTAGTGTATTAAATAATATTAAATTTAAAAAGTTCTATAGTATTACAAACCGGCCAAGTGCGAGTTGGACTTGCCCATGAAGGGGAACCCGTAGTAGCAAGCATAGATTAGAGATATAATTATATTGAGATTAGTAAGTAATATACACAAACAATAAAAATAACTTTGTTTTTCATAGTATTTGTATGAATGGCAAAGTTATATTTGCGGTTTTTGAAAATGTACTATATCTCAAAAACTGCTAACTGTATCTCATCCAAACCAATTTTCGTTGGTAGTTTTGGTTAAGGTCTACATTATATATTTTTTTTAGTTTTATCATTCTCTTATTTTAGAAGTTACGGGGGGGGGGACACACTTTTTACCACTTTGGAAGTGTCTCTCGCGCAAACTGATCAGTTTAGAAAAAAAATGATGTTGGTAACCTCAATATCATTTTTAAAGACCTATTCATAGATACCCCACACGTATGGGTTTGGTGAAAAAATTTTTTTTGAGTTTCAATTCTAAGTATGGGGGGCACCCCCAAAATTTGTTTTGTTTTGATTTTTGTGTGAAAATCCTAATGCGGTTCACAAAATACATCTTTCTACCAAGTTTCAACAGGATAGCTCTTATACTTTCGACAAAAAGTGGCTGTGACATACACGGACAGACAGACAGACAGACATGACGAATCTATAAGAGTTCCGTTTTTGCCATTTGGCTACGGAACCCTAAAAAACGTGTGCGCTAAAATAAGTTTTTTAAATTAAAAGTATTTAAAACACGCCACGAATGACGCCACCTATGGCACGGCAACCGACCAATAGGGAGCGTCGCTCGCGCTGTGGCGCCAGACAGGCGAACAGTTCAGACAAATTCGCTGCAGTAGGTTGGACTATATCCCAAAACCCCGCTTTTTAAGAAAATAGGCTCTTAACAAATTCTTATCAGCAAATTAAATTACAGTTACATATCAGTAACACTCTGGAAAAATGGAAAAACTATAGTTGTGAAAGTGCAATCACATGAAACCCGGCGACAGACGCAGGCCCAAACGAGCTCACCACATACAGCCCAGCTCGTACCCTCTCGTTACCCAGCGTTAGGTACACAACTTTATGGTGAGTTACAAAATTTAATAATTCCAATAAATAAGTACAGTAGGTACCTATAGGTACAGTAGGGGTTCAAAAGTGTCTAAGCACACTTACAAGGTAATAGATTAACGTTTAGTTTGACTTACGACCTTCTATGCATGCATCATCAACTACTGATTGTATAGGATTCATAATTTAACTCTAACATCTGTGTCCACTTGACCTAGTGGTTAAGCGTTTACACTATATCTTTGCGGAAATCGGTAAGGTGAGAGTTCAAATCTCACGCAGTGCATATCTTTTTGTAACTTTTACTGAATCGTTATATTGTAATGGGACAGAAATATTATAATTACCTACTCGCTCGTTCACAATTTCTGTATGGTATACATAAGTTTTTGGAATATTTAACTTGATCGAAATCAAGTTGTCGTTTGGTTGTGGTTGTTGGTTAGTGACGTGTGTATTTATAGATAGCGATATTGTATTGAAACATTTTAATTCAGTATAACTTTTTTATTTCCACATTTCAATACAAAAAAAAAATATCGTAAATCTTAAATACAATAACTAATATTTAACTTCTTTTAATAATAAATACTAAGCATGACTACAATGTTAATAAACATAAATAACTAATAAGTTAAGTATTGATTAATAATTATATGCAATTTTTATTATTCTAACAAAGTAATGAAATTTTTAAAAGGAGCTTCGAAGTAATTAAGCAATAAATAAGTATACTCGTCAAAACAAAATAAGGGCCACTTTTTAAATAGCACTTTAAACAAGTATTGCTCTTATTATGGGTACATAATAAATACTAAATATCTTGTTATGGTTTCTTTCAAGTATTAATATTGTTTCTACTGCATAATTGGAAATTCATAACTTTTTTTTAATTCGATATTTGAGATTACTTCGAATTTACGGTATGGTGTTTTTTAGTTTTCAAACTTCTAACGGAGTTTTCTTCGACTTATACAGCAAGCGGGCTATAATGATCTTTCAATCTCATAATGTCATGTATTCGGAGACATATGGACGCAAAAACAGCCACTTGGGGTGTCACCTTAATCCAGGGGGCCCGTAGCCAGAAGAGGTAGGTTTAATGGTGGAATATTCCAAACGGGTGGTTCAAAATGCTTGAAACTGGTCTTAAAAGACGGGTAATATCACCAGACGCCGTGATCAATGAAGAAAGTAAGTAGGTAAAGCCCAAGAAGACCATTAAGTTTGTTTAACCGCGCAAATAGAGTGAAAATCTACTGCGCTGACCGTACAAACTCTATTGCGTCGAGCTACAGGACCCCTATAATTGACTACACTATTCCGAATCGACTCTATAAAGACTAACAATACTCAAGAAGATGCTTGGTTCGCCTCCAGCTAACTGCAGCGTATGGTGCAAATCGTGAAACATTTGCGAAGGAGAAAATTTATTGAACTGTTTTGACTGGGCTTCATTACTTTTTATTGATGACTAGTGGGTTAATTTTTTCAATAAAAACTGAATCATAAGAGTGTAGAGAAGATCTAAACAATAGGTTTCAGATCCTTGCACTCTTAAAACAGACTGTTCTCGCGAGTTCTGAGTTATGCTCTGGGGCGGTTATCTCTATCACGCAAAACTGAGCTCGCACTTCTTAACGAGGGTGCTGTAACTCCCCAAAATTGCGTAGAGAATATGGTGCAACTCCGCATTATCCCCTTTGCACAGCAAGGAATACCTGAGTTCTTCTTGAAGCAGGACAATGCTCGAGCGAACACGACGCGACTAACAGTGTACATATTCCCTTATGCTCGAATTATGATGTTACAGTGGACACTCAGGATTTTTACCTGAGTTTTTTTGAGCATTTAAGAGATGAGTTAAAGAAGAGTGAAAAAGAAACTAAAATTCCCATCAACACGCAGCTGGATCTCATAAATTATCTGAAAACTTGCTGGTAGAGTATCCCAAAAGAAAATGTTCGGTATTTAATCCAGAAAATTCCACCTTCCATAAAATGAGCAGAACAGAGAGAACAGAGTTAAAAGAGAAGCTTAAAAGAACACTTTGGAACATAAAAGACGTTATTTTTTCCATTTTTTATGTTTTATGTAACTTGATACATTCCTGCAATTTCTCACTTTTCATTCAATTTGGTTTATTTTTACGATTTATTGGAATACATCTTTAATTTTTGTGTATTTCCATCTAAAACCATTAATATTAATCAGATTCAGTCATTGTAACTAGTAATATTTAAACATTGTTTAATAAATCGATAAAAACCAGGTGGCCCTTATTTTGTTTTGAGTAGTATAATTATATTAAACAATTCGAAATGAATATAAAAAACATAACCCTCCTTCTGGCGCAGTCGGGTAAAAATATCCTCTTAAAATTAAAATAAGACAAGTGATTTTAAGACTAACTTACGTTTATTAATATTTTAGAAAATACAGGGTATTTTTTTATAAAGTGCGGACATTCTACTTAGTATGTTATTCCTTAAGAAAATGAATAAACATTTCTTTATTTTAACAAAAGAAATATCAAAGTTATCACTATTAAAGCCATTTACAAACAAACGTTTTAGGCACCACGGTCCTGGAACGCAAAGTGCCATTTGCCCTTTGCGTTCCAGGGCCGCGGTGCCTAAAGTTTGTTTTAGCAAATCAATTACTTTCGCTCCTCGCATTAGGAAAAAAAAGGTTATTTAAGGATAAATGTTCCATTGCAATAGAACCAGGGAAATATTAGAATTGCATAAAAATACTACTATGGCTGCGATTTTTAGGCACCGCAGTCCTGGAAAGCAAAGGGCCAGTTGCTCTTTGCATTTCAGGGCCACGGAGCCAAAAAAGGTTGATTTAAGCAAATCAAGTTACTTGCGTTCCACCAAGAGCAATTCACAAAAAAATAACTACATAATGTGGAAATAATTATGTTCTATATCTATTCTATGAAATAGAACCACGGAAAAAATAACCGCACTGTGTAAAAAATACCCTATTGAGGTCATAGCTTAATTTTCGTTTTCTTTACGAAAAGATGATTGAAGCTTAGCCTCAAATAACTATGAATAAAATTATGTTTACGTTTACATTCTACAATAAATACAACAGAAACCATATAAAAAACATGCTCGTGCAAATATTAAAGGTTTTTTTTATTCCTGTAAAACAAACGGTTTTTAGCTGATATTCGATGATGAAGCCTTCGGCGTTGACACGGTGAACGGTTTTTAATTTTGTGTTGAATCAGTTACTCATTGGAGGAAACCATATCCTTCGTATTCATTCACCATATTTTGACGTCCATTCTTATCCTGAACAACAATCCATATTATTATCCTTATCAAGTGTTCACTTCACTTCCACTTCGCTCTCGACAAGCTTTATTTTTTTTTCTCATATCCCACAGACTCACAGTATTTCAACACTAGAACAAAACATGGAATATATACTATTATTATCTTTATAAAAAATACCAGCTGTATTTTTTATAAAGATAATAATTGATTTATTTTATTATTAAGAAACATCTTTATTTAACACATACTAAGTATCAATCAGAATTGTTTAGTTTTACCAAACCCTTTTAACGATTTTAACACTTTTGAATACGGAATCTTATAATAATAATTATTATAATCAATAAGAATATTAACATGGTGAAATAATTATTTAAATGTTAATTAATACTCACACTAAGTCCGGTTTCATTTGACATTTTTGTGTTAAGTTTCATCCACATTTATGCAGGGCTATAATATTCGCCCTCAATGTTTATATGTTATAAAAATTCCTATTGTTTATATTTCACTTCAAATCGGTAATCAAATCATAACGAGTTTAATCGGAGATTTAAACACTCGTCACACACAATAACGAGAAATCAACAACATTCTATTTATGTGACTCGAAACGAACTAACATATTTGTGTCTACCCCACAAATCAAAATAATTTACTCTTGAGATATGTGCGGCTGCAGATGAGGATACAAAAAGACCGATATGTTTTACTTAAATTATTTAATTCATTGAAATTAATACAGTAATTAACTAAAATTAAAGACGTGACAAATGTTCGATGTGAGAACAATAAGTGGCACATTATTACATGAAATTATTAGTCATTGGTGGTTCGATTCACTGATCACACACGGCGAGATTTTAGGAACGCTGAGACTGCGAATCTCACGATACCGGGTGGTCGAGCACTGCGCGGAGTTAGTCACCGTCGCTGTTGTACTTTAGGGTTCCATGCTATAATTATGTGGTTCCGTCAGCTATGTATAACATCTCCCTCCATAAGATCGGCAGCTATTTGAAAACTGTAGTTGAGAATAGTGACGATGGCGAAGCTGGGTCGATCTCTATGTTGCCGGCCTCCTTGTCCTGTGCCTTACTATTGATTTCATCAGTGGCTTTTCGTTGCTTATTCAATCTACGGCGACGAAGAATAACGATGATAATGAGTACACCTGCACCAGATAGTATAATATATACTGGTATAGTAGTATGGTATACGGCTTCAATGTTCGACGACTGTAACGAGACTGGTCCTTGTAAGGCGATTTCAGAGTTACTTGAATGCAGACTGCCAAGATCTATGGTTTGTAACTTTATGGTTTTCGTAGTTGAGTTATATGAATTTTCCTTAATGATTGGTAAGTCCATAATTTTCAGAATCTTCCCTTTAACTTGATCGTGACGATTGCTTATAGTAAACGCCGTAGTTCTTAGCACGCAGCCTTTAGGTATGATAGATAAGTAGCTCCCTTGTAACTTTCTATAGTAATCTTCAGAACAGGTTAAACGAACTTGCGTTGGGTAAGGAAATGTTACGACGAAGTGTTGGTCGTCTAGCTGTTCCATAGCTTCAGAAGACAGGATGACTGACGTGAATTGACAGGATTCGCCAATTCTTTGGTTGAGTATAAGATGCTGGATACAGTCCGATTGCTGGCCATGGTGGTGACTTAAGTTATCTTTGCAAAGGTAACCGTGACTATACTTCGGACATTCTGTCTCTATATACAATAGATCTTTTTCTTGGACCGCTACGAATGGAGCAGTTGGAATAAGGATCCTATTGTTACGATTAGGAGCCAGGGAGAGTTTATACAGGATGTAGTTAGTAGGGTAAACTATCGGAAATTGTACAACTATTACTATTTTATTTCCATTATAATAGTAACCTAATCTAATTATATCGTAATATTCTCTGAGGCTGATATCTAAAAATTGATTCTTATCATATAACTTATCTAACTTATCATTTCCTTAAACATAGCATAATTCAGAATAGAGTTATGTGTACTTTCAGCTCTAATAAATGCCAATGGTTAATTTCAGATGCTAAATTATTTTCATTTTGGTTTAAGATTGAAATAGCATTATCGTATTTTATTGCGTCAGTATAGTCTAAATTGCCAGAGATGCTCTTTATAACCGAACCAAGACCATCTATAAGACCTCTTTTTAACCGACTTCAAAAAGGAGGAGGTTATCAATTCGACGGTATGTTTTTTTTTTTTTTTTTTTTTTTTTTGTATATTTGTTACGCGATTACTCCGCCAATTGTGGACCGATTTTTAAAATTCTTTTTTTGTTCGAAAGGAGGTACTTCTGAGGTGGTCCCATAGTCACCAAGTTGGGATCTGATGATTGGATCCTGGAGAAATCGAGGGCAACCCTCGAATTTTATAGGCCGACACACCGTTTTTCGCAAATCTTATGAAGTAATTTAAGGACTTGCGTATGGTAATCGTCATCTCATGTAGCTGAGCTGATGATGGAAGGTACAACTCCTTAACAGCAAGGAGTAGGCATCAACTGATTTAGTGTTTTTTTTTTCATTAAGTGTTTCAAAGCACTACAATTTAATAAAGGTCTGGAGTATACCTGATGATGGAGCCGAGAGACAGTCGAGGGAACTCCTCAACGATTCACAGCAGCTATCTTGTGTTTGAGCTTGATTAATTTGTATTGATAAGAACGTTACACCTAGATGAGTTGTAACTGTTATTAGTGGTCTGATGACGAAGACGAAGGACAGTTTAGGGAATTCCTTAATGGTTAACAGTAGCTACCTTGTGTTTGGACTTAATTCATTTATATTGATGAGAACTTTACACCTAGATGGGTTGTAACTGTCATTAGGGTTCTGATGATGAAGACGAAGAACAGTTCAGGGAACTCCTCAACGGTTTATAGCAGCTATCTTGTATTTGGACTTAATTCATTTATACTGATGAGAACTTTGCACCCATATGGGTTATTGTTAAATGCAGTATACCTGCCATTTGGTCCCATAAAAAAATCATTTATTTTGGTGTTCTTGCTTATTGGGTACATGGGCGATGTTATAACCGGTGCTACGGATAGTAAAATTCTAGTGCATATGTTAGTAATGTATTTGACAAGAATTTGGGTTGAATATTTAAACTAAAAAGGGTAAAATAAAAAAGTTTTTTTTTAAAAAATATAACCGACTTCTAAAAAAAAAACAAGCACGAAAAAGGGTTAAATAACCTACCAAAAACTTTTCTTTCGGAAGTCGGTGGCAAAAAAAGTCAATGAAATATAAAAGCAAAGCCAACGACTTCCGAAAGAAAAGTTTTTGGTAGGTTATTTAACCCTTTTTCGTGCTTGTTTTTTTTTTAGAAGTCGGTTATATTTTTTAAAAAAAAACTTTTTTTATACGTTTTGCTTCAAGTGTATCTAACTGTTCTGATATTTCTTCTAGTTTCGTGCCTAGATATTTAACGTGGGGCTCGTAGGCTGACGATACATTGATCAGTTGTGGCGTTAGATTACGCAATTGATCGTTAATAGTCTCTAAATTACTACGCATACTATCAAGATTAATAATTTGGAGAAAGGAATGGAAGTGAGAGATAATTTTTGCGGATCCCAGGTTAAAGGGTAAAATACCTGGTCCATCGTTAAGACTTTCGAGCGTTATCTCGTTCGCTTGAGCCAGGGTCAGAAGTGTCAGTGTCAGGACTGGTAGTATTTTTGGTGTCCTGTAACAAACGAGCACTATTAGGCACCCGTTTTAGACGCGATTTAGGCACAAAGCCCTTTTTCTTTTTTGTGTAAATATGAATAGGTAAATTCGCTACTACTGTATCCTGAGTATATCGAGATGCTAATTTTTGTCTATGGCATAATGGGTTTTGAATAAATACCTGTTGTTCAGGCTCAAAACTGTTTTCAAGTTCGCGATTCCTATTAATATTTTCAGTAATTTCAGTACGACGCTGAAGTGAAGTTTCATTGAGAATATCGTACACCTTTAACATACGTTTACGGTGTTCTTGGGTATACTGCTGCAAAAGATGTTCTGAAACATTCATATCTAATGGATCCCGGGGGTCAAAATGACCGGTTATGATATCAATGGGTCTACATTTTGTAAAACTATGTATTGAGCTATTATATGCCAATATAGCATACGGCATAAGATTAGTTACAGAATTTCTCTGCTGTTCTAATTTCAGTATACGTAAATGTTCTAATAGTGTAGAGTTTAGCCGTTCTACCATGCCATTTTCATTGGGTGTATTAGTACAGGTTTTATGGTGTTGAATTTTGTGCAACTTTGTAAATTCAGCAAACACTTGGTTGTTGAATTCCGGACCATTATCTGTTACGATATTTAAAGGTGCTCCATGATGAGTAGAAAATTGTAATAAAGCTTGCACGACACTAATAGCTGTGGCATCTCTCAACAAGTAGGCTTGACCATACTTAGAGAATGCATCTACTATAACTAAGTACTTATTCATTTCAACACTTAGCAAATCTAAGTGTACAATTTCAAAAGGCTTAGAAGGTGGGGGTACTATTTGAAATCTTGGCTTAACTGGATGGCGATCATATTTAGCTTGCCCACATATTCTACATTCATTAATATACTTGGCTATATGTTCTTTCATTTTTGGCCAAAAGCATCTGCGTGACAATGCTAGATATGACTCATTAATGCCTCTATGATTGGTTTTGCCTACATGATATTTTTTGATAATGTCTTGTTGCTTATAATAGTCCGTAACGTTTTCTACTTCGGTTTTAGTAAGTACTAATTTCATCGCGGAATTTTTGAAACACTGTTGAATTATTGGTACTATAGAATACATCTCTAACATAGGATTAATGAAAATACCTGTCTTTACTTTTGGATTAACATATTCCTTAATGGAATTAATAACGTCCTGTTTTAAATTACATTTAGAAATTTGTATAACTATCTTGGTATGAGTTTCAAATGGCTTAGTAACTTTAGGCTTGCTTTTTATATCTCCGACTACTTGAAAATAGATTTGATTATTAAATTTATTAAGAGGATCATCTGAAATAGGTATTTCTAGTATCGGATTTTCCAAATCGCTATGAGCACTTAAAGTCCTAGAATCTGCGGTATCAGTCTTAGAGCTTGATTCGGAAGGTGTTCCTTCTGAGGTGTTAACTACTATCGAACTAGCTTCCTCATTATGAATTTCTATTCTGGATAAAGCATCCGCGTTAGTATTAATTTTGCCCTGCTTATAGATAACTGAAAATTCAAATTCACTCAGACGTAATCTCCAACGAGTTAAACGGGAATTCGGTTCTTTTATATTCATGACCCATTGCAGAGGGCGATGGTCAGTCACTATTTTAAATTTCCGTCCAAATAAATATGGTCTGAAGTACTTTGTGGCCCAGACAATAGCCAACAATTCTTTTTCGATAGTACTATAGTTTATTTCGCTGGTGTTAAGCGTACGCGAGGCATAAGCTATAGGTTTATCAGAACCGATAGGCCCTTGTGAAAGAACTGCTCCGATTGCCAAATTGGAGGCGTCAGTAGTAAGAATAAATTCTTTAGCGAAATCCGGGTATTGAAGAATTGGATCATTGACCAATAGGGTCTTACATTTTTCGAAGCATTCAACATAATTCTGATCAAGTGTAATTTTAGATCCTTTCTTAAGGCTTTGAGTCATCGGTTTGGTTATTTTAGCAAAAACGGGGATGAATTTCCTATAATAGCCAAGGAGTCCTAAAAACCTTTTTATCTCCGTGGGGGTTTTAGGTAAAGGATATTTTTGAATAGCCGCGATTTTATCTGGGTTAGGTTTTATACCGTCCTTGCCTATAATATGTCCGAGATACGCTGTTTCTAATTTAAGGAACTCTGATTTGTCTATCTGTATCTTAAAGTTGGACTCACGTAGTTTTTTAAAAACTTTTTCTAAATTGACTATGTGCTCTTGAAGTGATGTACTAAAAACTATTATATCATCTAGGTATACTAGACAAACAGTATTTTGGAGTTCTCGTAGTACATTATCCATAACCCTTTGAAATGTGGATGGACTATTTTTAAGACCCATAGGCATCCTAAGGAACTCAAAATGGCCATTTTCTACATTGAATGCTGTTTTTGGGATATCCTGGGGGTCCATTTCCACTTGGTAGAAGCCACTGGCTAGATCTAGAGTAGTGAAATACTGACAGTTGCCTAATTTGTCTAGGACATCTGCTATATTCGGGATCGGATATTTGTCATCGATTGTTTTTTCATTAACTTTCCGGAAATCTACTACAATACGCCATTTAGTTTTTCCAGAGGCGTCAGGTTTCTTAGCTACTACCCAAATAGGAGAGCTCCAGGGTGAATTCGAAGGTCTAATTATTCCTTGTTCTAACATTTTACCTATTTGTTCCTGCACTTCCTGTCTATGAATGTATGGATATCTATAGCTTTTAGTGTAAACTGGAATCTCATCTGTGGTTTTAATTGAATGTTTAATTTTATTCGTAAACGTCAATTTTTCACCTTCTATATAAAAAACGTCTGCATATTGTGAGCACAATGATTCTAGATTAATACGTTCTTCTTGATTTAAATGTTCTGTACGAAGGCGCGATAGTACGTCTTTTACGCGTTGCTCTTGCTGTTTAGTGCGCCTGCACTCAACGTTATACATCTCTGCGGCGATAGCGCGGTCCATTGAAAATATTACATCGTTACGGCTTGGATTTGTTACTTCTAATATACCCCTATTCTGTTTAACCGTTGTAAGACATTCACGTATAATACAGCTTGATATAGATTGTTCAGGGATGTAAGCATCTCCGTCGCAAATATTAACTGGAATTTTTAGCAGTTTAGACGAACCTGCTGGAATAATGTTTTCATATAAATTAGTATTACGCGAATCATAGACTTTAATAGGATTTGAAGCATACTTAGTAGTGAATAATTTATTTTTGTAATCTATTGTAGCTTCCCATTTTTCTAACAAATCGGTGCCAATAAGCCCATCAAAGTAGTCATGAAACTTATAAATGTCAAATGAAATTGTACCCGAATCGTTAAATTCAATAAAAGAAGGCAAAGTTATCGAATAATCGTTTCTAGTTTTAGCATGAACACTATGTACTTCGAATGGAGAATACGTTAAAGGAAAATTGCTAAAATATTTTTCGACAGCATCAGGACTTAGAAACGATTGATTCGCTCCGGTATCAATTAAAAGCTTAAGAGGCGGCGACGAAATTTCAATATATGGTAGTTGTCGTTGGGTCTGAAGGTTTATTTCTATTTTAATACGTCGGATTTCAGAGTTTTCTGAAAATCCTTATCTTTTTCATTATCACTCCGAGACGTGGACGTCGACGCAGACGGCGGTGTCTGTGTGTTCTCTAAGCGTTCCTGAACCTGAGAGTATGGCTGTAATTCATAGAATATACCTTCAGGACACTCATAAAAATTGTAGTATAATCCGTCGTAATCTGTATAAAAATCATTAAACGGAGAATCGTTATAACAATCACTGAAGTGCATTTCGCGGGTTTTAAAATAGTCACTGGGTGGTGGGTTGCCCGATTTGTACCAATCATGCCTTGCAATAGCGTTAGTTGGTGGTAAAGGCCTAGCAACATAATGGCTTACACCACTCATTGGACGTGGTTGCGTTGTTCCACTTTGCTGGTTAGGAGAAGTCTGCTGAGATGATTGAATTTGGCTATTTTGTCTATTATAGTTTGGTGGAGGTGCTCTAAAAATTTGCATGGTACGTGTCGGCCCAAACTGACGAGATGGAAAATTATTTGGTTTCCATTGCGGTGCTAGTTGAGTTGGAAATTGAAATCGAGAGGTACCTGGCATGCTAAAATTATTAGGCCTAGGAACAGGCATATTAAATCGTGTAAGCATTTTAGGATTATTACAATTATCATTTTTTTTATCAGGCAAACGGTCGTTACGACTTTGCAGGTACATGGTATTGGTTTCCTCGTGAACGAATTCTAGTGCTTGTTCTATACTCTGTGGGCGCATACACCGCACGCGTGATCCTAAAGGATCCTTTAATCCGCGCACGAACGCCTGAAGTGTTAATTTTTTATATAAATCCCGTTTAGCATCGACGGTAGTTTTTATATCATCATGTAAAGAAACATAGGTCATAATCGTGCTAAAAAGATTTTGGCAGCGTTCGTAGAACTCCTGCGGAGTGTTAGAGCCCTGTGTTAAAAGAGACAAATCACTATAAAGAGCGGTCTCATCCCTTTGGTCGGCAAAGTTATTTATTAATGCCTTACGAATGCCATTCCAATCACTTGCTATGCCATTTGAGTTGGCACTTGAAATGCCATTTGAGTTGATTAAGCGAGCAGCAGATCCTACGATTTTATTTAATATTCCGTTGATAAGAGCTGTGTTAATTAATTCGGAACCACCCTGCACATTATAATATTCTTTTACCAACTGATCACATAATTGAATAAACCTAGTCAGCACATTTGGGTTCCCGTCGAACTCGGGAACGAGCCTTAACGCTTTAAAAATGGTATCTATATCCAAAGACATGTTCTCAGAGAATAATTCTACTTCCTCGTCTACTATATCTAAGTTAATATTTCTCCTAAAATCTATTGCTGAATGTCTATTATTTCTAACTAACCTAGAATGCCTAAATTCTCTTGGAAAGAAAATTTTGGAAAGTTATATTAGTACGGGCTAGGAGTAAGCGGTCACTAGAAATGATCTAATGTACTTACATGAACATTATATCGGTCACTTTGCGTTATCAATGTCTGGATACCTCGTTGCAGCACGACGTGTAGATTCTGGATACTCTGGAGCGACTGGATAGCCGCACGGGCAGCTTTTGCGATACGGAAATCTTCCTATTTACGCGAAACCGACCGCGAGTATCCTACCGACTGCGCCAGATATGTGCGGCTGCAGATGAGGATACAAAAAGACCGATATGTTTTACTTAAATTATTTAATTAATTGAAATTAATACAGTAATTAACTAAAATTAAAGACGTGACAAATGTTCGATGTGAGAACAATAAGTGGCACATTATTACATGAAATTATTAGTCATTGGTGGTTCGATTCACTGATCACACACGGCGAGATTTTAGGAACGCTGAGACTGCGAATCTCACGATACCGGGTGGTCGAGCACTGCGCGGAGTTAGTCACCGTCGCTGTTGTACTTTAGGGTTCCATGCTATAATTATGTGGTTCCGTCAGCTATGTATAACACTTGTTTTCTGTGATACCAACAAAACTTTATTATTAATGAGAACATAACGAACTACACACAACACTAATGATCATCCTACTAATATAAGTAATTATAAAAAAAAAAAAAACAATTTTAATTATCAATATCCTTATAAAAATGTATTAAAAATAACAAAAAGTATAAAGTAACTTTTAAAAATTAAGAAAATGAAATTATGATTTAAAAAAAAAAGTAGTTGATTTGATCCCACGCCACAGCTCGTCAGTAAACGCAGTATCTGAATACGTTTACCACTGCGCCAACATTACTTGTAAAGTACTGGTTGAAATTATGAAGTATACCATTTAAGTTGATTTGATTTACTTATAACAAAAGGACGTAAGTCAAAGCGAAGCGTCAGGCTATTGCTTTGAAAAGTTGACGAAGGATTTTTGAATTTGACTGTACATATAGAACAAAAGGTTGTAAGTTCAAATCATGCCTGGGTCAGAGATGTTTTTTTTTATCTTGTTTAATGTTTTTTTTAAAGAGATAAGTTTAAGATTGTTTACAGTAACATGGGGTGAGTTATCCCCCACGAGAGGTTTTGTGCTTTTGGCATTACACGTTGTATAAATAATAAATAAAATACCTGATACTATGAATGCTGTATGCCATATATATTTTTATTTTACAGCATAAAAAGATGAGTTATAAACTGATAGCACAGTTGAGTTGGCTGTTTAATATTCTTATTGTATCATTCTTGCTATATCAGTTCGGTGCGTTATGAAAGACAATACATATGTTATAAATCATATTGTTGGAAGTCTCATTAGTCATCGCTCGATGAAAACAATTGGGGATTCTGGGATCATGCAGTTCGAGCGAAGCGAGAACAAATGATTCCAGAATCCCCAATTATACCCTACTGCCATTGCCTTAACGCATGAGTTACCGGTAGCTACACACACGATCGTACTCCGTAGTGTACGGCGCGAGACTGGCTGATTTATACCGGCCGTTGTTACCTTATAGGGGCCCTCGTATTTTGAGCCCAATTTTCCTTTCATTTTCGCTAAGACCGAAACTTTCAGTCTTTATTTTCATATAAATTCCAACCTTATTCTAATGTATTATACATTTTTGGAATTGTTCTTACTTCTATTTTTCTATAAAATAAACATATTTCACATATCGCTTGTCCGGAAGAATACAGTATCATGTCAAAATTTGGCACTAACTGACTTATTAATACAGTTCGACTAAAAAAAGTACGTTCTACCTTTGAAATTAGGTCGAAAATCGCTTTCACCTTGAATGAACCAATTACGAAAGTTGCATCTATATCCTTCTCGCTCTTTCTGTTTCGCTAGAAAAAGGAAGAACGACACGTTCAGTGTTGCTCCTGTCCTTGAACTAGTTTGACCCGTGTTGTTATTTGAAACAGAGTATTATCTACCCAAGTAACACAATCGTGTCTAGAAACGTACTACTAGATAGCTTATAGAACTTAATTGAATTGTCTACCATAAGAGTAAAATATCTACAAGCAATCTTCTAGAACGCTTATAGACAGAGTTTAGTAAAAGTGGGCACATTCTTGTACCCTCTCTTAAGAATGAGTTAAGAAAACATGACTAGATAGAGTTAAGATCAAATTGACTTAAGAGATGTTTCTAGTGTCTCTCTAAACTGTTTATAGACCACAAGTTTTTCTAGTAGCGTACTAGTAGATAGTTTATAGATAGAGTTAAGACCTTTAAAGGAATCACTGATCGTCAAGTTTTAAAACCAAATGATCTTAAGACTAACAACTTTAAGTAACATTTGACTAGTGATAGACAACGACGCATAATGGCGTAGAACTTACAAGAGTTACTTTACTTAATATATTTTGCATCATGGCGTAACAAATTTATTACTTTCATCAACTTGTGTTTTAATAATGGGTAAACAAGCAAATCAATATGCGATTGAAATTCTATCGTTGAATATTATGTAAAACTCTTGTAAAATAAGAGCGCCCGCTGTAAATGTAATATTTAACAAAAGTTTTTTCAAAATATGAATATTATTAATTGATATAGCAAATTTTCAAATTTGCATTTTAATGCTTAAAATACTCATTTTATTTAAAATATAGTAATTTAAAACATATCAAATGTTTAATTAGACATAAATTAAAGATAAAACAATAAAAGTAAGCAATAAAATACGTAACAAAAATTATATGAAGCAAAAATAAGCAATAAAAATGGCGTCAAGATAAAATTTACTAGAAAACCGATTTCTATAGGACAAACAGTCTAGAGAATTTGTTTGTAGTATGGCTCTAGAATAATTTCACTTACTACATACTAAACTATCTAGTAAGAGAATAAACAGATTTAAGAGTGGTTTAATATTATCTAGTAACTGTTCAGCCCAAAAATACGAGTCCATGCTTTAAATCAATGTATGTTGACTATGACCCAGCGATTTATGGTATGGGTCTATAATTGCTCTATGAAGGACGCCATCTTTGTCATCACTCGGACCCGGAAGCGAATCCACTTGTCAACCAGCTCTCGCCGCGAGCGCACGTACATTGTATAAGATGTTGCAAGACCGGGTTCAGGTCGCACCGCCATTATACGCGTGACCGCGTGTTCAGTTAATCCCCCGGTAACCGCAGTCAGGTTTGAGCCGTCCAGCAGAGGAATAGTGTTCGTATCGTAAATATACGTATCAGTGGATTTGTGCGGTTTTAATTTAACCAACCCGTCCAACAACCGCGTGCGCAGCGCGCGCTCATCCTCATCAACGGTCATCTGCGTGCTAGGGGCACGCGCTCTCATCACATCATCTCATCATCCGTCGTGCAGCGGAGCTGTGCGGCGTTTCAGCCGGAAGGCTGTGGTGGCCGATAAATTATCATCACATCGCCAGGCAGTCCGAGCAGAGTCAGGGCTAGACCGCCCACGTCAAACACCCCGCATGTCTCGCGACTCAGGGCGAGTTGCGAACATTTTTGGTGGCCCATGAGGGGAAGAACGAGAAGAAGAACCTAGCCGTTATCAGCACGACTGCAGCAGCAAGCGGATCACGCGAGGCGTCGGTCGACTCAAGGTCATCTGCGTGTTGAGAACACGCTCTTCAAGGTCATCAAGCGTCGCAGCGAGCGCGTAGTGTTTGGGTGAATCGTGTTACGGCAACGATAAAATCAGTGTGTGTATTGCAATAACATCAGTGTGTGTATTGTGCAATCAATTTCGTTGTTGTAAAAAATACGCAAACTACGCAGCCATATTCGATTGCGTTGCATCATCAAACTATTTCCTGTGAACGATCACGTCAATCGTTCACTCACTCGGTCATCCGATAGTTCTACGGTGCACGGTGCCTAGCTACTTCACTCTATGGACTTTAAGTTAATTGTCTATGGTTGAACGTCACTCGTTCACTCATTCATTCGAGTTTGACAGCTGTTGTCTGTCACTTAGTTGTAAGTTGTAAACAATCATTGTTGTTCATTACATTTTAGTTTAAATTCATTGTATTTGTTGTAAGGTATTGGTAAACGTGATAAATATTAATTATTTACGTATTAATACGTCATCGTTCGACTGGCCTGTTGGTCTAGTGGTTAGTGACCCTGACTGCTATACCGGAGGTCGTGGGTTCGATTCCCACCCAGGACAAATGTTTGTGTGATGAGCACGATCATTTGTTCTGTGTCTGGGTGTAATTTATCTATAATATGTATGTATTTAGAAATATATCTGTGCGTCCTGTGAAAACTGATACATCTCGAAAATGTCAACTTTACAATATAATAGTTTTTGTGTGTAAAAAATTATAAACTTTTGTTACGATAATTATTTTACAAAAATAGTGACACAAGTTGTATTAGTATCGTATTGTTTACAACCTATTAAGTTCCTGCTCAAAAGGCGTTAATACAGGAAGAGATATTTAAAAAAAGCTATTTGTTGTATCAAAACACACCAAATGAATGATCGTGTATAATGATTCTAAATGAGTTGTATCACTTTACACTTTGTGTGAAGCTTTGGTGAAAGGTGATATTGTTGCATTGTCAGGTAACTTTATACGAAACTAAATCAACTCCTGTTCAAAGCTGTCAAACAAACGAGTAATATTTTTCAGTCGGCAGAAGCACTGTAAACACAAAACTCGTAAAATTTGTTGTTTTTGTTATTTATATCATTTTACACGAGAATAACGGTCGTGTTATTATGTGTTTTTTTATATAAGTTGACTTATATCTCAACTCAATTTTGTGTAATATGATACAAGAAACAGTTTAATGACAAAAGGCATAAAAAAAAAAAAAGAAAAAAAAATTGCATTTACTTTTATTTATTTTTAATGATATTAAGAGTATTATCGGTAAAAATGTCAATTTACTTAAAATCGGGGTTTTTAAAGTTAAATTACTACAGATTGGCACGAAATTATTAAAAACTAATTTGAGTACCCCATTAAACATATCTTTATATTGTATTTGCATAGAATATAATTTGAAAAACATTATTAAAATATCAAAACGAAAGCTTATTTTGAACTCATATTTCTGAGATTATACGGGAAGACTGAATTTCGGATTGAAATTATGAATCAACAATGAGTCGTAGAAGCCTGGAAAAAAACACGTGGAAAAAAGAAAGATACCGTTATTGTTTCTGTATAGAATAAAAAAGTAATTTTAATTCATTAAGTATATAAAAAAAATATTTTACTCAACCTAAATTTGACAAAATAAAACATCATTTTTATTTAATATTAAGGCTGAAATAACTTTTAAAAAATACACTGTTTGTAAGTGGAGTTCAGGCAAACAAAAATCACAAAAAAAAACTTACATAAACTTATTTTATCGACAATACAAAATTTCAAAACACTAATAAATTACACAGCGCCGAGCTGTGTCGGCCAGTTACAAATACAATATAAAGATATGCTTAATGCGATACTCAAATTCGGTTAAAGTATCGCAATTTTTATTATCTTTGCTGCAGGTCTACTCTACTACTACATGAACTGTCAGAAGTTGAAATTCTTATAATATGTGGTTTTCCTGTTAATCGCAATACAGATCCATTTATAGAATCATAAGAACTGTCACTGCTATATTCATCAGAACCAGGTATATAATCAGAGTGTTTACCCGTGGTCCCAGTGGTTCAACCCATTACCGTGTCCATGGGTAATTTATATTACCCGTGGTCCCATGCTTAGGAATTTTTCTCTGAACTTTGGCTACATCGATATCCATAAAATTTAATTACCACCATATACCAAACTTTACAAAAGCATATTAGGTACCTAATTCTTAATCATTTATTTCAATTAAATGTACGTGGATCAGGTAGACGGAGCCCCGCTGCGCGGGGCTCCTATTTCTGTGTGCAAGGTTTAAAGGAACCTAACCAAACCAAACTTCGGGGTGCCACTGACGTCTACTTTCAAAGGCACCAACAACTATTGAGGCACCCCGAGGTTCGGTTTGGTTAGGTTCCACGGGACCACGGGTAATTTAAACTACCCGTGCACCCAGTAATGGGTCGACCCACTGGGACCACGGGTAAACAGCTTATAATCATCACTACTCGAAGAACCGAAATCACCATCAGGAGATCAACCATTATCCTCGTCGCCGCATATTTCTTTGACTGACATGTTATTTTTAGAAGGACTCTGCTCTATATATATATATAATATTTCCTTGCTATTCGACTTAATACGGTTATATTTATTATTTTGTCAGGAAGAAGAAGAATAGTTTTCATTCATGAAAACATCATCTTTTTCATTCTCATTATGTTTAACATGTCTAACATGCGTTTTGCACGGCAAGAACGAAGCTGCAACAATGATATTTTACATTTTAGATCATCATAAAACATAATACTCGTAATAACAAAGAAAAATAAGCCATATCATAAACAAGTATTCATTACTTTATAATTATAAAATTCACAATAATAGGTAAATAGATTTCGTGTATTTTGATGTAACTGGAGTAATTATTATGTGTAAATTAATATTAGTCCTTGTTATTATGAACACACGAAAAAAAAATTGAATTTTGTGTAAAATGATACATCTAATACGTACGTTGTGCGCCATGTTGGATTGCTGTGACAGCGCGCGCGGGCACCTTGTCCAGTAGTATATGCGGCACTGACCCCGCGCGGACAGCGATACCCCCGCAATAATGTACCCCGTGCCCCGCGCATCACCCGCGTTCTGTAGATGTATTACTTTGCACATATTTTGGATCAAAACCGTTCTAATTTTCTCGTGATTATTGATATAACTTTACTTGAATCACTTTACACAGAAAATATTAGTTTCCTATGTTTGTGAGCACTAATACAACTTTAGTTGTACCGATGCAATGTACGAATTTACTTTGTGTCAATTGATATAACTAAACATGTATCAGGTGATAACTTATTAGAACGTAATAAATATATGTGAATAATGATATGACTTGAGATACATCTTAAAACACAATTATTTATTTCATAACTTGAATATTGTGAACGATACATGTCAATATGTATTTATTTACACAGAAATATTTATCAAAACACGCCATTTCGTCTTAGATGTACCATAATAATAAAAATAATAATAATAAAACCTTTATTACCGAACCATGACAGTTTTTCATTTACAAACATAAATTTTACTTAAATAAATAGATTAATAGCTAGTTAAAAGCATTATACACATTATATTATAAAAGGTCTCTCAGTTCGGTGTGCCTTACGGCAAAGGCCTCCTCCAACTCTTTCCACTGTTGTCTGTCTGTCGCCACTCTTGTCCAGAGCGGACCCAAAGTCATTTTCAGGTCATCCTCCCATCTTCTCTTTTTGCGACCTCGAGTCCTAACGGCATCTCTTGGGTACCAGATTGTCACTTGTTTGCTCCATTTCTCTTTTTTACACCTGAGCATATGTCCAGTCCACCTCCATTTAAGTTGGTCAATACGAGCCAGGATATCTGTTAGTTTGGTTTTGTGCCTGATGTCTGTACTTCTTACTTTGTCTTTTAGTTTTAAACCTAGCATGCTTCTTTCCATACTTCTTTGACATCTTGCAAGTTTATCCCTATGGTGTTTTGTCAGAGCCCAGGTTTCGCAGCCATATGTAATGCAGGGTAAAATACATGTATCAAAGGTCTTCTTCTTGATTTTAATGCCTATTTCTTTGCTTTTTGTGATTTCTTTCAAAGCCCAGTAGGTTTTCCATCCTGTTGCAATCCTTTTTTCTATTTCTTTCGACATCTGGTCTTTAGGCGATATTATCTGGCCAAGATATACATATTCATCTACATATTCCAGTTTCTGTCCTTTAACTGTTATGTCTACGGGAATTGAGTTTGTCATCATCTTTGTTTTGCTGGAGTTCATTTCTAGGCCTAATTCTCTGCTTTTTTCTGCCAGGTTTTGTATCATGGACTCCAGTAGTTTTGGATCTTCTTCCAATAGGACCAGATCATCAGCAAATCTGAGATGATTTAATCGTGATCCATTTATGTTTATACCTAGATGTTCCCAATTCAACTTCCTGAACATTTGTTCTAGTACTGCTGTAAACAGCTTAGGTGAAAGTGGGTCACCTTGCCTGACACCTCTTTTTATTGGAAAAGCATCTCCTATAGATTCCAGTCTTATCCTGCCTTTACTGTCGGTATAAATACTTTTGATGATCTTGATGTAGGTGTTTTGGATGCCCTGCTCTTTTAGGCTTTGCCATACAACTTCGTGTCTGAGGCTGTCGAAAGCCTTGGCGTAGTCTATAAAGGCAATGTAAATTGATTTTCTGTATTCATTATATTTTTCTATAAGCTGTTTGATAGTGTGAATATGGTCTATTGTACTGAAATCTTTCCTGAACCCCGCTTGTTCCACAGGTTGATTTTCGTCGAGTTTGATTGAGATTCTGTCCAAAATGATTTTGGCGAAAACTTTATATACATTTGAGATGAGAGAAATGGGTCTGTAGTTTCCTATATCGTCTTTAGGACCTTTCTTGTGGAGAAGTATTATGTGAGATTCTGCCCATTGACTGGGGATGTTACCAGTATGTAGAATCTCGTTAAAGATTTTTCTTAGAAGCGGACTTAGTTCTGTGATTGTCCCTCTCATAAGTTCGTTTGTGATCCTGTCGGGGCCGGGTGCTTTATCCATTTTCTGACTTTTTATTGCTTTTTCTACTTCCGATACTAATATTTCTGGTATGTCCTCATTTCCTTCAGTCACATGCATCTGTTTGTAACCACTATTTTGTGTGTTAAAGCTTGATTGATTTGAATATAGTAACCGATAATAATTCGTAGCTATATTTTGGATTGAACTCCGACTAGTAGCTGGCAGTTCTTTTTCCTTTTCTCTTAGCGTTGGTATCCATTCTTTCCCTTTTTCACGAAGTTCCTTAAGCGCTTTTTTCGTGCCTCCCGTTTTGTTAATGTGATTCTCTAAAATTGTGTTTCTTCTAATTTTTCTGTCCTTCCTCATATTTTCACGAATCTGTTTGCTAAGGTTAGATATTTGTTTTTGGTTCTCCTTTTTATTCTTTTTTATTAACAACTTTCTATCTTCAATTAGTTTTAACGTTCTTTCACTCAAAATGTTTTCTTTAATTTTATTTGATTGTTTTCCTGCCTGCTTAAGCTTATTCTCAATTTTTTTGTATTTTACACTTAGGTCCATATCTGAATCAACGACTTCCATCAGATCTTTTATTGTGTTTTCTGTGTCCATTTGTATGTTAGTTGTTTGCGTGTGATTCATTTGATGTCTAGGAGCTTTTGGACTTCTTTCATTTAGACAGCTGCGCACCAGACGATGGTTTGTGTTGAAATTTAGTTTCTGTATTATTTCCGTATCGCTAAATACCTTAGCTTTGTTAGTTATTATGTAGTCGATTTCGTTTTTAACCTTTCCGTCTGGAGACATCCATGTCCATTTGTTCTTGGGTTTTTTACGGAACACGGAGTTTAGAAGTGTTAAGTTTTGCTCAAGAAGGAACTCTACTAGTTTTTCTCCATTTTTACTTCTTTTGCCTCTTCCATATTTTCCTATTATATGTTCTTCTCCGGGTATTTGGACGCCAACTTGGGCATTGAAATCACCCATGAGCACGATATTGTTTTTGGAATATTTTTCGATAGCCTCACGTAATTTATCGTAGAATTTGTCGATCTCTGGTTTTGTTGCTTGTTCTGTCGGCGAGTAGACTTGAATGACTGTCCATTTTTTTCTGTACTTTGGTAGGTTAATATGAATCATCGCTATCCTGTCCGATATACCTTCAAAACCAATTATCTGGCTTTTAAGTTTTGACTTAACCAGGAATCCTACCCCTCTGTGTCCAGCGGTTTCACCTTTGAAGTACATAATATAGCTGTTTCGCTCTTCTATTCCTTCTCCTATTCTCCGCATCTCGCTTATGCCCAAGATGTCCCACTTGAGGTTTTCGATAGCTAACTCTAGCTCATGCAAACTTTCTTCTGTTCTCAGGGTTCGTGTATTAAGTGTACATATGTATAAACTGCTTCGTTTTTGTTTATCTTTTTGGGTATTTGAATTTGTTGGCTGATATGTTGGAGGGTGATGGTCGGCTTCCCCCACGGTGACCGGCCGGATTGGGGGACAAAACATTTGAGTTTTTCTTATATCTGTGTTTGTTGTTGCATCTCTTTGTTGTTTCCGGTTCGAGGAGGCCTTTGTTCGTTTTTTTGCATCTCTGACATCGAGGCGGATCTTTCACGCGTTACAAATGTAAGTATGCTTGGCTTAACTACTTCCTTAATTGTACTTGGGGGCTGTTTTTCAGTTATTTCATTCTGGGTATTTGACTTTTTCTGAGATGGGGTGGGAGTGGTTGGGGATCCTGTTGGTGTTTCTCTCTTCCTCTTTTCGCGGCTGGGGTTCGTTGGCTTTTTAACAATTAGCTTATCGTATTTTATGAACGCTATGTTTCCTTTTTTTCTTTCTGCTTCTAATTCTGGCTTAAGTTGTTTGCGTATTTCCAGAACTTCTTTAGGGTAGTCCTCATTGACAAACACATTTGTAGGAAGGTTGCGCTTGTTTTTCAGGATGAGATGTTTTTTCCAAGATGTTGTTAAAGATATTATTAACGGTCGGTTCTTTTCATAATTTGTCCCGATTCTATGGATCTCACTTATTTCCTGACTATCTATATGAGTTCCCGAATCTTGCAAAATTTCCTTCACAAAATCCACCAACTCTAACTCAGTTTTTCCTTTTTCTTCGATGCCGAATAAAACTAGATTATTCTTACGCTTTTCCTTCTCTAAAAAGGATATTTTTTGTTCCAAGTTACTGACTCTAGTTTTAAGGTTGTTGTTTTCTTCTGTTAATATTTTTAACTTATCGTCCAGGGCCTCCATTACATTTTTCGTTATTGCTGTTGTTAATGTAATTGTTTGTTCATTAAACTTTTCATTTATTTTGGAGAGTAAAATTTCCATTTGTTTTTCCATTTTTTTTTTTCAGGGTAATTTGGTGTTTTAATGTGGTAACACTTAACTTTATGGTAATCGTTTTTCTACGTTGGCAACACTTTTTGCAGATGTCAGCTGTCAAATAGCAGTGACAGGTTTTATTTGGTTGGCACTACCTATAATCTTGGTATCTATGGTGTGTGTGCATAACTTTGAGGTTATAACGATTAGAACTTTGTTTGAACAGAATGACCACAAAATTAGTTATTTCACTGTAATTTCTACTGAAACACTCTTCTGGTTTGAACTTCTGAACTTTTCACTGTATTATACGTTCGGTTTTTCGTTTTTTGCACTGTTTAATTGGAAATATTTACGGAGCTCTCACTTGTACGTGTTTACACTTTATTCGCCGGAACCGGAAACTGTTGTACGTACGTACGTGATGTACCATACGATCTCGAAAACTAATAGACGTATCAAAATGTTAATTAGACAGAAAAATAGAGTATTTTTTTCTGATGAAGGTGCAACATTAATATCACATTCTGTTGGGGATTATTAGGTTTAGTTTTTAAATAAAATATTCCAGCAACGTTAAAATGCTTGTATTCCGTGCGAATTACAGAGGAGAAGAGAAAAATATAAAACTAGGCGGTATACATAAAACATTTGATAAAAACTGAAAGTTTGTTGACGCAATAAGACACGTATGTGTGAAGTGCTTGCTATTAAAAAGAAGTAGGCGTTTTGCACTACGTAATAAAATAATCTAATTCTAAACATGCCCCCAGGCGTTGAGAGACTGTCTCTCAACCAGATTCTTCATCTTGAGGCAATGGACATATTTTACTGAAGGCGCGACGGACCACTCCACATGCCGTCCTGATATCTGCGACTCGACTGATGCCATCCTGACCCGGATAGACCGTCGTAACTCGGCCTAATCGCCATTTCAATGGTGGAAGATGATCATCTTTGATGAGCACAAGAGCGTTCGGTTTAAGCGCTGTAGTACAGGATCTCCATTTCACTCGCTGTTGTAGCTCCGACACATACTCTTTGCTCCACCTTGACCAAAAATGCTGACGGAGTTGCTCAATTCTCTGATATCTGGTCAAGTGATGCTTGGAAAAGTCCTCCAAATTTTGAGTGGGCAGTGCTGTGAGTGGTCGTCCTATGATGAAGTGTCCAGGCGTTAGCGGCAGCAAATCATTGGGGTCCGATGAGAGTGGTGTGAGTGGACGAGAATTCAGCAGGGCTTCTATTTGGACTAACACAGTGTTCAGTTCCTCATATGTAAGATTACAATTTCCCAATATTCTCTTTAAGTGATACTTAGTGCTTTTAATACCGGCCTCCCAGAGACCTCCAAAGTGTGGAGCGTACGGTGGGACAAAATGGAAATTAATTTCTTCATTCGCCAAATCATCAGATAACGAATTGCAATTATCCTTAATAAACTTGCCAATGTCGTTATAAGCTCCAACAAACGAGGTCCCATTATCAGAGTAGATGTGTTTAGGCTTTCCTCTACGCGACACAAATCTACGAAGACATAATAAAAAATTGTTGCTCGTTAAATCACCTACCAACTCTATATGAACAGCCTTTGTGGTGAAGCAAACAAATAGAACGATGTACACTTTAGTGAGGCGACATCCACGTCCTTGTCTACTAGCTGATAAAATGGGCCCGGCGTAGTCGACACCAACAGTTTCAAAGGGATATCCCCCGGGATTCAAGCGCTGCTGCGGTAAATTACCCATGAGAGGAGAGATTACCTGCCCTTTAATGCGACAACATGTCACACATTTACGATAAACTGCCTTTGCTAAAGTTAGACCACCAATCGGCCAATAATTTTCTTTAATGGACGCTATTAAAAGTTGTGGTCCTGCGTGCATAAGCTTCTTATGCATGTAAACAAATAATAATTTTGTGACAATATGAGTGGACTGTAATAATAAGGGGTGTTTCTTGTCGTAACTAAATTGAGAATTTTCTAGACGACCACCGACACGCATTAAATTATTGTCATCTAGAAAAACATTAAACTTGATTAATTGACTCTTTTTTGGCAATTGTTGCTTATTTAATAGAATTTTATATTCTGGAAAGGATTCAGCTTGTGAAAGTTTTATAATGAAATTTAAAGATTGTTTTAACTCATCATCACTAAGATACTGATGTTTAGATGGCTGCTTTTTGCAAATATTTATAAACCTTAATAAGTAGGCCACCGCGCGTTTAAGTCTTGAAAAATTTGAAAATCTATAAAAATCTATAACAGGTTGATTCACCGATGTAACAAGTAAAGAAACCTCCGATCGCACTTCCGGTAATTTCTCACTAGTTACTGTTGGATTATTAGGCCACTTTGAAGAATCATATTTTAAAAAGTCTGGGCCTGACCACCACAGTTCTAAAGATTTTAAAAGACTCACATCGATTCCACGGGATATGTGATCTGCTGGATTTAGATTAGTAGGGACGTGCCTCCAAGAACATGCACCAGTCTTGTCCAATATCTCAGCAACGCGGTTGCGCACAAAGGGTTGTAATTTGCTTGGTAACATGTTAAGCCAGCCCAACACTACCATCGAGTCAGTCCAAAAGGTGACACTTCTGACTTGAACTCGGAGTGACTCAATCACTTTTTCGTAAAGATGAACACCAACCAACACAGCACAAAGCTCGAGCCTTGGTATGGTAGTTGGTTTGATTGGGGCCACTCTGCTTTTGGCTGTAAGTAAACGTACCAGTACATTATTATCATGATGTGAACTTCGAACATATAAACATGCACCATATGCAGTTAGCGACGCATCACTAAATATGTGCAAGTCTATGTACCTGTAGAAGTCACACAGTACAATACGTGGAATACGTAATTCATTTAGAATAGGCAAGCTATTCATTATATCGACGGTAAAAAGGCAAAAGGGGTCAAGCGCCACATTTTGCGATCTTAACTTTTTTATTGACCCCAACTCCACTATTTTTTCTCTTTCGAATGGTCATAGTATCGTTTTTCTAGCAAGAAAAAAAGTCACTTGCACCAAAGAATTATTTGTACTGAATTGCCAAATCGATACTTACCAAAAGTGCTCAAGCGACACCGACTTTACCTTGCTTGGTTGAAGGACCATTTTGTATATTACGTTTTTGTATCGCCTTGTCATTTGGCATAATTTTAAAAACAATATTAGAAATAAATATGTCGTTTGTATCCATATTCCTTTTATTTGTTTAGTAATATTTTTTCACTTAACACTATTGATAAGAAAATGAAATACTATAACGTCGCTTACACCAATATAGTAAAGATTGTCAACTAAACATAATTGGCGCTTGGCCCCTTTCTTAAATAATTTTATTTTCATTACGTTGCATTTGATTCACTCAGTACGCGCGCCAGCGCCGTTGCAAGTGGGTGTATGTTTTGTGTGCGTGAAAGCAAGTTCACGCGTGTTTGAAACGCGATCGCAGTTTTTAACACAGATTAACATTTTATATAAAACATGTCTGCAACTCCCGAAAACGTGAAATTGAGACGTATTTTAGACCGAATAATTGTTGATTTTTTTTATTTTATTAAGAACTAGCTTCTGCCCGCGACTTCGTGCGCGGATCCTGTTGCTTATGCCAGCGACAACGGAGTCGTCAAAATCGAAGATCTGAAACGTCTGATGTCCAATAGAGCCCGGGTAAATAATAAATGGGAGTTCTGGCCAGTAGAGTCAGATTTTTAATGATATACCATCGTCATCGAAAATCAGTCCTAAAGTCTTACCGCCTTCACCGCGTGGAGGTACTCCCAGTTTATGTTATTTTATAATTAATTATACAGGGTGAATTGTTCAACTGGGCGTGGATGGCTATTTCCGAAACTATGAGGAATATCAAAAAACGTTGAAAGGAGTCTCGAGGCCGATTTTGATGTAAACTATTGTTGTGACTGTACTTGTTCAACTCAATAATTTCGTATTAATTGCTGAATACAGTGGGATTGTTGAGACGTCAAATCCAGTGAAACATTGAAAACAATGAAATTTTATAATTTCGAATTTATTATGGATAGAGATGTAAAGTAACATATAAAATAGCAATTTCATAAAAATCTGTAATTTCCTTAAGTTTGCCGTATATGATTACTTCCCAGAATTTGATCCTTATTAGCAACACTATCGAATATGTAATAATACAGGTGTGATTTTTTTCCAAAATCAGCGGGTTCGATTCCTGGCCAGGATTATTAATTTTTCTAAAATCCAATGATGCAGTTTTACTTTTCATCAGAATCGGCCTCGAGACTCCTTTCATCGTTTTTTGATATTCCTCATAGTTTCGGAAATAGCCATCCACGCCCAGTTAAAAAATTCATCATGTATAGTGAAATTAGCGATAGCTTTGATTTCCACATCAGATGTTTCTGATCTTTATAAGTCAACAGGAAATGCCCATCAGACCGACAACTTTTGCTAAGACGTTATTCCTATATGTGTTATGGTGTAGCGGGGCTCTTGGAGTTCCACAACGGGTGTTCCAGATCTTCAATTTTTATACCTCAACAGAGAGTGCTCATCAGGCTGAATAACTCTTGCTAAGACGTCATTCCTATAAATGTTATAGTTTAGCTGGGCTCTTGGAGTTCCACATCAAGTGTTCCAGATCTTCAATTTTTATACGTCAACAGAGAGTGCTCATCAGGCTGAACAACTCTTGCTAAGACGTCATTCCTTTATATGTTATAGTTAAGCTGGGCTCTTGGAGTTCCACACCAGGTGTTCCAGATCTTCAAATTTATTCTCTCAGCAGAAAATGCTCATCACGTGGAACAATTTTTGCTATGGCACCATTTTAGTATCTCTTATAGTTTAGCAGTTCTGTTGCGGTTCTGCATCAGGTGTTCAAGTTTCCAAGATAAATTATAGCCTATATGTTAATTGGACTTAATACCTATACAACAAAAAATCATTCAAATCCGTTCAGTAGTTCCGAAGATTAGCGTGCACAAACACACAGACAAACAGACACACAGACAAAAAATAATTAATTACAATTTCGGGTTCGGCATCGATAAAATACCAACCCCTGCTACTTTTTTTTTATATATTTACATTGTACAGACACCACTTTTCTATTCACTATTATATGTATACCAAATTATTGTGGTTTATTTAATCAAATAATGTGATAACATGCTGTTGTATGTACTAACAGTTAGGTAACTGCTGTTTTTTGGATCTCAGTTTTGTTCCTTGTATTGTTTTAGTTTAATACACAATTCATAGTTCTATTACCTACCTGCTGTGCCAAATATAAAATAATACTTATTAAGATTATGGTAGCTTAAGCCAAAATCTGAATTAGTTCTATGATCTGTTGTGCCAAATAAAATAAAATATTACTTTATTAACATGAAGCTTAGGCCAAAATCTAAATATTCCAACATTAAATATTGTTACTTGACCCCTCGCAAATGCGATAAACATGGTAAAAACCTGGAGTCAAACGACATCTATCTTTGAAACTATTGATCTCAGGCTTATTTTGATGTAAAATTATTAAAAAACATTGTATTTTAGTAAACTTTTCTGAAGATTGTGATGCGATTCAATAAAGCAATAAAGAGATATTTTTTTTTAAAACTTTCTTTTTATTCTCCTGAACAATATGATCTGTGGTGCTTGACCCCTTTTGCCTTTTACCCGTCGATATCGGTCCATAATTTTAAAAGATCAGGTGGCAACTGATCATCCCAACCCAATTTTAGAATCCATAATTTTTGAATTATCATTTTCATAACGATAATGCACGGGGCCAAGAGACCCAGCGGATCAAAAATTTGAGAAATAGTAGAAAGTATTCCACGTTTTGTCATTGGGCTGGAAATATCAGAGTTAATTATAAAACACAACACATCTGAATCAGTCAGCCAATTGAGACCTAAAGTTTTACTAGGTTCTATGGAGCCAATATTTAAATTGAATGAAGAGTGTTCTGTGCTATCAGACACTACATGGGAATCATTAGATTTCCATTTACGTAATGACATTCCAGCTGATGCCAATTCAGCCGTTACCTTATGACGTATGTCAAGTACCTCCTCAATTGTATCCCCACCAGAAAGCAAATCATCAACGTAAAAGTCGTGTTTTATTGTCGTTGCAATTTTGCTATCAGTACAATCGAGGCCTATCTGACGCAGACACCTCGTAGCAAGATACGGAGCACTAGCGGTACCATATGTAACCGTATTTAACTGATAGGCTACCACAGACTTTGAGGGATCCTCACGCCATAAGATCTGCTGCAGATGCCTGTCATCAGGGTGTACAATGACTTGCCTGTACATTTTCTCAACATCTCCTGAAATACCATATTTATATTTTCTAAATCGGAGAAGAATTGACAGCAAATCATCTTGAACAGTGGGCCCTATCATTTGTAAATGATTAAAAGATGACCCTGAAGTAGTTGGACTACTGGCATTGAACACCACCCTAAGTTTGGTGGTTGTACTGCTCTCACGCACAACGCCATGGTGAGGAATAAAATATGATACCTTTTGAGGATCAGGTACACACTCAGACATATTATGGTTTAAAACAGCATACTCTTTCATGAAATCACAGTAACGTATTTTAAATGATGGTTGACTTTTAAACCTGCGCTCTAGAGAAAAGAGACAATGCTTGGCTCGCTGCAGAGAGTCACCTAAGTTATCATATGATTTCTTTAAAGGTATTCTCACACAAAAACGGCCGTCTTTAAGACGAGTTGTATTTGTGATAAAGTGCTCTTCACACATCTTTTCTTCTCGAGAATAGACTGATGACTGATGGCCAACTTCCTCGAGCTGCCAAAAACGCATTAAAAGGTTTTGAATATCATCAGTATTCGAGTTGCTCAGAGAACTATTATTATTCTTATTAATATTTGCAAAATTGCAAATTATAGGAGACGATTGTGATAGTTGACTACTATTTAACATAGGGCCTGAAGCTATCCAACCAAGTCTCGTTTCGAATAGTACCGGCTTACCTATACCGAGGTTAATTCTTTGTGTACCCAGTAGATCCCAGAACACATCTGCACCTATAATCAAATCAACGGAGGCAGGGGTATAAAAGTGTGGATCAGCCAGACACAAATCACTCGGAATATTTAAATTACTAAGATTTAATTGACGGCAAGGTACTTCATCAGTTATAGAAGGTAAAATAAAACAATAAATGTTTGTAGAAAAGTTTTCATTTAAAGATTTAATTGGGACACAACACATTTTACTTATAGGTGAGGTAGAATTATTAATACCCATCAGTGACTCGTTAACTTGAATGGTTGGTAAATTCAATAAATTA
The DNA here is from genome assembly GCA_950005045.1 of Agrotis exclamationis. NCBI lineage: Eukaryota > Metazoa > Arthropoda > Insecta > Lepidoptera > Noctuidae > Agrotis > Agrotis exclamationis. The sequence goes on along the minus strand of CATLKN010000027.1, from coordinate 77,460 downwards.
TAGAATTTTTCTGTTATAAGGCAAGATGTACTGCCACTGTCGAGAATAGCGCGACATAGATATTCTCGGTTATTTTTATCATAAATTTTTAATAGTGATGTGGCTAAAAGAACTTGACATTTATTGTGTACAAATGTCGTAACTCGTGCAGACAATGTGACGTTACTGTTGGGCGACTGATCACTATCCTTACCAGTGGCATCGCTGTCAACAACAGAAGTCAAAGGTTTTGATGTCGACTTAACTTTGGTATCCACATGAACAAGTGTGTTGTGCTTGCGTTTACACACTTTGCACCCACTTGATTTGCAATGGTTAGCATAATGGCCAGTACGGAAGCAATTAAAACATACTTTGTATTGCGGTAACAATTCTAACCTCTGATCATTACTAAGTCCCAAGAATTGTGAACAGATAGTGAGACTATGTTCACCTCGACATTTGGGACACGATTTTGATGAGCTAATACCACTATTTGACTGACTACTTGGCGTACTGGTAACAGATACCATACTTTTAATTTTATTATTAGTTTTAGGATAAGTTGTATTATTGTGTGACATTTCTAAAGTTTCTAACAAGTCTGCACGTTTTCGAATAAATTCAAGAAACATTTTCAATGTAATTGGCTTACCGTTATCCAGATTACCTCTAAATTCTTCCCATTCACGATAAGTTTTTGAATCTAATTTATTCGTTACAATATAAATTAACAGTGTGTCCCAATATTTTGTTGGTTCCCCTAATGACTCCAAAGAACGCAAGTTTTTATTAACGATATCGATGGTTCGTTTCAAAGTGAGAGATGATTCCTTCTTTATTGTCTCAATATTAAATAATGCAGATACGTGATTCTGAATTAAAAGACGTTTATTATCGAACCTTTCGCACAATATTTTCCATGCAACAGGATAATTAATTGCAGAAAATTCTATGGATTGTATTACCACAGCAGCTGAACCCTCGAGAGAGGTCCTTAGATAGTGGAACTTGTTTACGTCATCCATCTCATCATTAGAGTGTATCAAACTAGAGAATGTGTCTCGGAACTCCAACCAATTTTCAAAAGAACCGTTAAATTTTGGCAGTTGTATGGTAGGTAATTTAACGAGCCTATGATTATGAATTCGTGATGAACCTTTATCACTCTCCGCAAACTCATCGGTGTTTGATTTTATGTTACGTGACAGCAAGTTTTGAGCTTCAGAAAATGACTTATAATATGTAGACTCAAAGTCGTTTCGTTCCAATATTTGACTATTGACGTCATCCACTAAACACTCTAATTTTAATTGAACCTCGTCGTATTGAGTAAATAAATGTTCCATCTTACCTAGGCGTAGTTGCAATTCGCTAATCTGTGACGGATTTAACGAATCCTCCAAACTGTTTAAATAATTTGAAAACGCAGTCAAACGTCCCTTATAACTTGCCCGTTTTTTGGTTAACTCCTTCTCTTTGTCAGTCATTCTGGGAAACCGGTACTTTACTGAAATATACCGAAATAACAAATTAATAATGCACGAAATTACAATACAATTACAGCTTACAATACGTCTTACAGCTGAAATAAAAACAATTTAAAGTTCAAGTTAACACTACCTCTCAGATTGTTTAATACCTTTTACACACAAAAAAAATCAAGCTAAGGAAACTACAACGTACTTAATGGGATATTTATGACAATATAACCCTAGTTCCTGCTCAATTATTATAACAATGTAATCGGTTAACTGCAGAAAATAATTATCTGGTTGTAACAATCAATAAAATAAATGAAGTAGGTACTGACCTTAACAAATTGTTGAAACTTACTCAACGTATTACCTTAAACAAACCTAATTTAGAATACTGGGTGTTACTAATTATGATAACGAACACTGAACACCGTATCCAACAATCCAGGATCTCAAATATTCCTTGATGTTCGCGTCGAACTTCGTGATGACCTTTGTACCCCGTACAAAGTGGCTTCGTCCAATCTTCAGTATAGTAATCCCAATATAAATCCGTGATTTTTCTTATTTTCGCTGATTACTGTGTAATTTTCTATAATAATCCGTGTCGTAGGGCCATGTTGGGGATTATTAGGTTTAGTTTTTAAATAAAATATTCCAGCAACGTTAAAATGCTTGTATTCCGTGCGAATTACAGAGGAGAAGAGAAAAATATAAAACTAGGCGGTATACATAAAACATTTGATAAAAACTGAAAGTTTGTTGACGCAATAAGACACGTATGTGTGAAGTGCTTGCTATTAAAAAGAAGTAGGCGTTTTGCACTACGTAATAAAATAATCTAATTCTAAACACATTCGATATAAGTTGACTTATATCACTTTTCACAGGACGCACAGATATAAGTATGTTTATCAGTTGTCTAGTACCCATAACACAAGCTCTGCTTAGCTTGGGACTAGATGGCGTTGTGTGATAGTTGTGGAATATTATATTATTATTATTATCATGTCGTTGAAAGTTGCAAAAGTTCAGTTCCGCGCGAAATATCAGATGCTCACTGATTACGCGGGTACAGTTACGATAAAGTCAGGCTCAGTAGTGGCTTCTGTTGCAAAGCGTCATTTTGACAATATTTATAAGGATTTTGTCCAGGTCTACGAGACACTCTTGTCGTTTGACAATGAAATTTCAGAGGAAGAAAAGTGTCAACATCAGGACCAGTTTAGTGAGATCAACCGACTCTTGATACAGTTGGAGGAGGCTTCCACTGAAGAATCAGAGGTATCTTCACCACCACCAGCTCAGGTGAGTCAAGTCAACTTACCTTCTGTGCAGTTACCGACATTCAATGGCAACTTGTGGTTGTGTTTCACGACCTGTTTATGTCTTTGGTCGATTGTAGGCGCATTTCTGACGCAGAAAAGCACTATTATTTACGATCATCACTACAGGGCGAAGCTCTGTCTGTCGTTCAGCACCTACCCATGGACGGGCCCAGTTATTCGGTAGCCTTAAGCTTGTTGCAGGCAAGGTACCAGAATAGTAGGTTGCTGCTTGACACGTACATCAACAACATTCTCACATTGCCAACGATCACGCATTGGAATGCGACTATGCGGTCAACCTTTTATGATCCACTTAGGGAGTCACTCCAGGCGCTGGAAAAAATGAAACAACCTGTGTCAGAGTGGTCTTACTTGCTGGTTTTCATAACCTTGCAGGAACTTCCAATGCGGATCAAGTCATTGTTCGAGGAACGATATGGAGGCAACCCGCAAATGCTGCCAACCATCAGGCAGTTGCTGGACCTGTTGGATGAGCAGTGCAGAGTGCAGCAGGCAGTGTCACCTGCGTCGACGGAGCAGCCGACTGCACCGCGGTTGTCAGCTCAGCGTGGGCGGGCTGGTCAGGCTTCTAGGAAGCCCCGGCCACCCACCCAAGTATGTACTACCAACCAAGAGGCAAGTCAGGTAAGGTCAACCTCTGCTTCATGTTCATATTGCGCGAGCACAGCCCACTCCCTTTACAAATGCCCAAAGTTCACCGGCCTGGCGGTTTCGGCGCGAAAGACCTGGGCTAAGAAGTCAGGAGCGTGCTTTAAGTGTCTGCGCACTCACTTTGCAAGGGACTGCACGCAGCGCAACTGGTGCGCTACCTGTAAGTCAACTGCTCACAATTCGTTGCTGTGCGACGGTGCTGCCGCTCAGCGATCAAACCCAGATGCCGCTGAAGGGGCAGTTCATAGGGTCCGAGTCACACCACCCGCTTCAGCTAGCACATCCAGGGCTGTCACCCCACCCAGGGCAGTCACCCCTCCTAGGGCAGTCACCCCACCAAGGCAGTCTCCGATGAGGTTCAGTCAGAACCCACCGTCACAAGCTGAAGTGACACCACCGGTTCAGTTGGCGTCAACAGGTCATGTTACACGGCCTGGCGTAGGCAGACGTGTACAAATGGCTCAAGAGGCCTTCCACTCATTGCGCTTCGGGACTAGGAGCAGTCCAGAGCGCTGGCAATGAGATGAGGGCACTGTTGGTGTGGAGAGGGAGAGATTCGTGATGCCGCAGATCCGAGTCTCACCCACTGCTGTGATCATGGTCAGATCAGGTAATGGAACTTACGTTAAGGCCAGGGCCTTACTGGACACCGGAGCTGGTTGCTCAGACAAAAAGAAATCATTTGTAGATAGACATAACCTACACCAACAGTTAGCAAAAGATAATATTTGCGGGTTAGGTAATAACAAGATTGATACCCCAGGCGCTCTAGCCAAGGTAGTGTTCAAACCGGTAGAGAACGCAGTGCCTATCATTAGCACAGTAGCTACAGTCATGTATCAGATCACAGGAAATATACCAAGTAGTAATTTTCAGCTGAAAACTCATTTAGATTCATCAAATCTACATTTAGCGGATCCAGACTTTGACAAACCACAGGATGTGGACGTTATTCTAGGAATAGAGGTACTCAATTATGTCTTTTCAGGTTCAAAGATGACCACCAACCTCCCAGGTGTTGAAGCATATGACACCTACTTCGGTCAAGTTCTCATGGGAGCCATACGACTAGCCAGCAAGCCTGCACCTCCTCAGCCACTAGAAAGAAAAGGGACCTCCATCGAGGACTACGGCCTCCATGCAACCAGGCTCGAGGAAGTGCTGGAGAAGTTCTGGAAGGTGGAGCAACCTCCAGAGGAGCGACTGGAGCATCCAGATCACGCGGAATGTGAAAGGTTGTATACTTCCACTACTAGTCGTCTCCCCAATGGTCAATATATGGTACGGCTGCCACTGCTGGCAAAGAGAGACCAGCTTGGCGAATCAAAGGCCCTCGCCATGCGCAGACTTTATTCATTAGAAAGGAAGTTTGCAAAGAATCCAGTTTTCGCTTCGAAATATAAGGAGTTCATGCGCGAATACGAGGACCTTGGCCATATGTCTTTTTTTTTTTTTTTTTTTTTAGGTGGTAAAATCATCAAATGAGGCCTCCCGCCCTGGGTGGGGCGGAAGGGACTGTCAGACTCTTACTGACTAAAATCCACCCGTGTTCCTTCGGATGCCCTTTACGTTCCGGGGCCACGGTATCCTGGGTTAAGAAAAACCCGCGACCCCAGCAGGCATTTGGCCCCATGAGGGGCCCCGTCAGTTTGCTGACTACTCCCCGAAGGCACGCGCGAAACACGACACGACGCGCCACCGACCCGGGCTTGGTCCTTGGTCGGACGGCGAGCTACCCATTGCTCATTACCGTGACCCCGGGACATAACGGGCTATTGAAGGACACCGTGGATTTTAGTCAGTACAAGTCTGACAGTCCCTCCCGCCCTGCCCGGGGTGGGAGGACTCATTTGATGATTTTACCACGCAAAAAAAAAAAAAAAAAAAAAAAAGCCCGCTCCGCCGCTGTGCCCTCTGCTAATCAGAGGGACACGCGTTGGAGCGTCCACCCGACAGGCTATTCGCATACGGGCAAAGAGACCCCTTAGGCACTCAGTGCCTAAGGAAGAGTTTTTGCCCGCATCCCAGGGTGCACCGGCCCGAAAAACTGGTCTTCCCCACGGACGTATCCGAGAGGGAACTCCAGTCCACGGGCGCACGTGGAGGTTTCCTGTCTTAGCACCCCTGGCCATATGTCTAAGTCAACTTTCAATTTTGCTAGTGAACATTATGTAATTCCACATCATGGAATTTTCAAAAAGGACTCAGAAAAGATTCGAGTAGTCTTCAATGCCGCCGCGAAGTCAAGCACCGGCGCATCCCTCAATCAATGCCTTCACTCAGGGAAGGCGCTTCAAAATGATATTACTAAGATATTAATGAATTTCAGGCGTCATCAAGTCGTCTTCACGGCCGACGTCAAGATGATGTTCAGGCAGACGTGGATTCACCCAGACGACAGGAGATATCAACTGATACTGTGGCGTGAGGACCCGTCACAGGATGTACAGGTATACGAGTTGAATACTAATACCTACGGATTGAGGTCAAGCCCGTTTATCGCAATACGGACACTTCATCAGTTAGCCGCGGACTGGGAGAGCCGACACCCAGGCTCTCAAGCCTCTCACATCACTCATAGAGACGTGTATGTGGACGATGTACTTACAGGAGCGGAGTCGGTCACTGAGGCTCAACAGCTAAAATTGGAACTCATAGAGCTCATGCAGAGCGCAGGTTACGAGCTCAGGAAATGGTCATCTAACTGTTTAAAACTTTTAGAGGATTTGCCGCAGGAATATTGTGAGATTCCGCGTCAATTTGATTCAGAGGACAAGAGTTTCATCAAGGTCCTGGGAATACAATGGGACCCAGTCACGGACTCAATGTCATATCAACTCAACATACCGATAGGACGACCGACGACAAAACGCAGCGTGTTGAGTACCATAGCAAGGCTATATGATCCATGCGGCTATTGTGCGCCAATCATTTTCAGATTCAAATTGTTTATGCAATCACTTTTCACAGATGGTTTGCAGTGGGATGACCCACTCACCCAGACTCAGGAAGCTCACTGGGATGAGCTTGTTCAAGATCTACGTCAGTTAAGTCAGCTTAGGATACCACGGTGCGTGTCTTTAGCCGGCGCCACGTCATACTCACTACACGGATTCGGAGACGCGTCAGAGCTCGGATTCGGTGCATGCGTGTACCTCAGGACGGAGGACACAGCAGGTAACGCTTCGGTTCGATTACTAATAGCGAAGACACGCGTAGCGTCAAAGAAGGTCAAGCAAACCATACCGAAGAGCGAGCTAAACGCCGCCCAGTTGGTTTGTAATTTGCTTAATCACGTCGCAACGGCTTATGAGGATTCAATTCACTTTGACAGCATCAATGCGTGGTCGGACTCAAAAGTAGTTTTGTGTTGGTTGAACACAAGGCCTCACATGCTCCAGACTTTTGAAGGAAACAGAGTCCAGCACATTCAGCAGTCACCAAAACCCATCACATGGAGGTATGTCAATTCAGAGTCGAATCCTGCCGATGTCGCATCGCGCGGACTCTCAGCAAGGGAGCTTCCGACTCTGGTGGACCCCAGAGTGGCTGTTCAGGAATGAATCACAGTGGCCGTCAGTGCTAGTGACCATGTCACCGGATCTGCCAGGATTCAAGCGGATACATCACGTTGCGACTGCCGTAAAGGCATGGGAAAAAACGCTACTGTCAAGAATCAGTTCATTCAGCAAACTCATCAATGTTACATCATACGTATTGCGATTTTGCAAAAATTTACGATTGCCGAAGGAGCAACGTAATCTTCGTCCCACACTCAACATTGACGAGAATCGTGCAGCTACGAAACATTGGATCAAGTATGTTCAAATGGATGCCTACAAGGATGAAATTATCATATTGAAACGAGGAAACCTTGTTTGTAAATCACTTCAAAAACTCAGCGTCTTTGTAGTTAAAGATCACTTCATTCGCGTTGGAGGCCGATTGCGAAACTCAAACTTGCGTTATGACGCCAAGTATCTATACCTTATTCCTAAGGAGCATCAGTGAACTCAGCTGCTGATAAGGGGTGCGTCTCATTTCATATAAAGTTATTTGATACTAGCTGCTGCCCGCGACTTCGTACGCGGATTCTGTTGCTTATGCCAGCGGCACGGGGTCGTCAAAATCGAACATCTGATAAGTCTGATGTCCAATTTCAAGAGCCCGGGTAAAAAAATAAATGGGAGTTTTGGCTTGCAGAGTCAAATTTTTATTCATCATCTAAAATTAGTTCTAAACTGTTACCGCCTTTACTGCGTGGAGGTACTCCCAGCTAATGTTATTTTAAAATTATACCTGCAGTGAAATTATTGATAGCTTTGATTTCCACATCAGGTGTTCCAGATCTTCAATTTTCTCATCACGCAGAACAACTCTTGCTAAAATGTCATTCCTATACTTATATGTAGCTGGGCTCTTGGTGTCCCACATCAGGTGTTCCAGTACTTCAATTTTATACGTCAACAGAGAGTGCTCATCAGGCTGAACAACTTTCCCAAGACGTCATTCCTATATTATTTTATAGTGTAGCTGGTCTCTAGGAGTTCCACATCAGGTGTTCCAGATCTTCAATTTTTATACATCAACAGAGAGTGCTCATCAGGCTGAACAACTTTGCTAAGACGTCATTCCTGTAGGTATATGTTATATGTAGCTGGGCTCTTTGTGTTCCACATCAGATGTTCCAGTTCTTCAATTTTTATACGGCAATAGAGAGTACTTATCTGGCTGAACAACTCTTGCTAAGACGTCATTACTGTATATGTTATAGTGTACCTGGGCTCTTGGAGTTCCACATCAGATGTTCCAGATCTTCAATTTTTATACGGGAATAGAGAGTGCTTATCAGGCTGAACAACTCTTGCTAAGACGTCATTACTGTATATGTTATAGTGTAGCTGGGCTCTCGGTGTTCCACATCAGATGTTCCAGATCTTCAATTTTTATACGGCAATAGAGAGTGCTTATCAGGCTGAACAACTCTTGCTAAGACGTCATTACTGTATATGTTATAGTGTAGCTGGGCTCTTGGAGTTCCACATCAGGTGTTCCAGATCTTCAATTTTTATACATCAACAGAGAGTGCTCATCAGGCTGAACAACTTTGCTAAGACGTAATTCCTATATATGTTATGGTGTAGCTGGGCTCTTGGTGTTCTACATCAGGTGTTCCAGATCTTCAATTTTTATACGGAAACAGAGAGTGCTTATCAGGTTGAACAACTCTTGCTAAGACGTCATTCCTGTAGGTATATGTTATATGTAGCTGGGCTCTTTGTGTTCCACATCAGATGTTCCAGTTCTTCAATTTTTATACGGCAATAGAGAGTACTTATCAGGCTGAACAACTCTTGCTAAGACGTCATTACTGTATATGTTATAGTGTACCTGGGCTCTTGGAGTTCCACATCAGATGTTCCAGATCTTCAATTTTTATACGGGAATAGAGAGTGCTTATAAGGCTGAACAACTCTTGCTAAGACGTCATTACTGTATATGTTATAGTGTAGCTGGGCTCTCGGTGTTCCACATCAGATGTTCCAGATCTTCAATTTTTATACGGCAATAGAGAGTGCTTATCAGGCTGAACAACTCTTGCTAAGACGTCATTACTGTATATGTTATAGTGTAGCTGGGCTATTGGAGTTCCACATCAGGTGTTCCAGATCTTCAATTTTTATACATCAACAGAGAGTGCTCATCAGGCTGAACAACTTTGCTAAGACGTAATTCCTATATATGTTATGGTGTAGCTGGGCTTTTGGTGTTCTACATCAGGTGTTCCAGATCTTCAATTTTTATACGGAAACAGAGAGTGCTTATCAGGTTGAACAACTCTTGCTAAGACGTCATTCCTGTAGGTATATGTTATATGTAGCTGGGCTCTTTGTGTTCCACATCAGATGTTCCAGTTCTTCAATTTTTATACGGCAATAGAGAGTATTTATCAGGCTGAACAACTCTTGCTAAGACGTCATTACTGTATATGTTATAGTGTACCTGGGCTCTTGGAGTTCCACATCAGATGTTCCAGATCTTCTTGAGCTCCTTGTGTTATGAGTTGAGCTACACGGTAACTGACACATGCTTGCACTGACTGGACAGGTCCACTCAAATCTGTGTGGTTCTTTCTTCAAAAGACCACCTCAGACACCTGCATGGTTCTCATATAATTTGATCAATACAAAATTGTCTGGACTTTAAAAGAGACTGTGACCTCTGAGTTTGTTTCGGATGTTTCTTCTCAGAGTAGTCAGGTACGAAACACCGGCCTCATCTAGTGTAAAATAGTGTCTTTTGACGTGTAAAAGAGTTTGCCAAAACCAATTTACTGAATAAATATCATTTATCATTTATCATTTCAATTTTTATACGGGAATAGAGAGTGCTTATCAGGCTGAACAACTCTTGCTAAGACGTCATTACTGTATATGTTATAGTGTAGCTGGGCTCTCGGTGTTCCACATCAGATGTTCCACATCTTCAATTTTTATACGGCAATAGAGAGTGCTTATCAGGCTGAACAACTCTTGCTAAGACGTCATTACTGTATATGTTATAGTGTAGCTGGGCTCTTGGAGTTCCACATCAGGTGTTCCAGATCTTCAAATTTATTATCTCAGCAGAAAATGCTCATCACGTGGAACGATTTTTGTTTTGGCACCATGTTTGTATCTCTTATAGTTTAGCTGGTCTATTGCAGTTCTGCACCAGGTGTTCAAGTTTTTAAGATAAATTATAGCCTATATGTTGGCCAGACTTAATACCTATACAACAAAAAAAGAATCATTCAAATCCGTCCAGTACTTTTTGAGTTTATCCCGGACATACATACAGACAAACAGATAAACAGACAAAAATTCTAAAAACTATATTTTTGGCTTCAGTATCGATTGTAGATCACACCCCAAGTATTCTTTTAAAAAAATATTCAATGTACAGTTTTGACTTTCCTACCATTTTATTATATGTATAGATGTATAGATGTATAGATATTTTCATTTCAATAACGTTCACATGATATAATCAACGTGAGAAATACCCAACGATTGATATAATTTCTTTACACATAATGTTTGTGTTACTCTAAAACTCATTTCATATAATTTTATTTGATATAACGTTTATTTAAGCGAAAATCATTATGATAACGTTTGAAACATATAATTTAACGTTTAAACCATTTTCTTTGATGACTTTGGCTTATCCTGCCAGCATGACAGGTAGTAATCAGTTATTTGACCTAGGATGCAAGAGCGAGCGAAGCGAGCTCGGGACTTGGGGCACCCCGACACGGACAGGTTAGGTTCGAAGGGGATGGCGGGGTCTGAAAGACCCCGCCATCCCCTTCGTGTTAGGTTACTTTAAACCTTGCACGCAGAAATAGGAGCCCCGCGAAGCGGGGCTCCGTCGAGCCAGCATGACAGGTAGTAATCAGTTATTTGACCTAGGATGCAAGAGCGAGCGAAGCGAGCTCGGGACTTGGGGCACCCCGACACGGACAGGTTAGGTTCGAAGGGGATGGCGGGGTCTGAAAGACCCCGCCATCTCCTTCGTGTTAGGTTACTTTAAACCTTGCACTCAGAAATAGGAGCCCCGCGAAGCGGGGCTCCGTCGAGCATTCATGGTAGGTGGTACTATTACTAGGTACATCAGAGTTAGATAACATACCAGGAAGAAAAAAAAATTAGACCAAATAAGTTTTATGTCTTTTGAGTGGTATACAAAACGATTTTATATTCATTGATTGTTATGATTATAGAAATTAGTCATTATAAAATTATGTCAATCGTTTATTATATTAAAAGATTGTGGAAGCGCGGGTTATGCTAAATTTTTCTAATTGCTAATTGGCTGTGAATAAAACATGGAAATTACGTTCTGCCGGGAACACAAGACAGAATGCAGATCGAAATATAGGAAGGATTGCACAATACCTTAATTCTTCGGAGACGTCCTCGCGGCTGAGGAGCGGCTGTCGACAGCAGGCAACTTTGAGCGCTCTGACGTGAGGTGCGCGTTGTGAGTAACCGATTGGCCACGAGTGTCAACTGCGGCCGCTTTTTATGCGGTCTCTCTCGTACTAAAGCGAGAAGATATGCGCGGGAAGAGGAACAGGATAGGACCTTCCACAGCCAATCAGATTAGTCGTTCAATGACATGAAGTTATAGATAAAAGACCTAACCGTTCTTTCTGCGCAGCGTAACCATTCCCCCCGGGCTTGAAGGGATGCCTTCAAGAGTTGAAGGCGAAATTCGTGAAATTAAACTACAATTTAAACTATTATCTATACGTAAATATCAATGAAATCAAATAATTAATTACTAATGCTAACCTAACCTTGGATGACGAGAGCCGAATTTATTGGTTAGGCAATGGGCAAAGACGAACGACGGGACGCAAGTAGGATCCAGTCAATGTCTTAACTCGGGCGATGCGAGTGACTCCTGTGGAGTCAGGAAAAACTTCTTCCACGACACCCAAAGGCCAGTGAAGTGGGGGCGAATTATCTACTATGAGAATCACAACCGTACCGACAGTGACTGGATCGATCGGCGTGTTCCATTTACGACGCGATTGTAAAGTGTGAAGATATCCGCTTCTCCAGCGCTTCCAAAACGATTGTACTAATTGGTCTAACAATTTATGTCTCGAAACAATTGTTCTCTCGTCTATCTCCTCGGCAGGCAAGTATTTTAAAGGGGTGAGATTCAGAAAGTGCGCTGGAGTCAAAGCTAGTGGTTCTGAAGGATCACTAGAGAGTGTCCTACAAAGAGGTCTAGTATTCATTACTGATTCGACTTGAGTAAGAACGGTATTTAACTCTTCAAACGAAAGGATGGTATCACCTATTACACGGTATAAGTGAATCTTTAAACTTCTAATATTAGCCTCCCAATTACCGCCGAAATGACTAGCAGTCGGGGCATTAAGTGACCAATTTATGCGATTTTCAGCTAACATGTGACCAAATTCGGTGTTGTGATATTTCGAACAAAGGAAGTCGTGAAGTTCCGAAAGTTTACGCTTAGCGCCAATGTAATTTGTCCCGTTGTCCGAGTAAATCCTACTAACCGGGCCGCGCCTTGATAGGAATCGTTTGAAAGCACTCATAAAACTGACTGTACTAAGATCACCGGCTAGTTCGATATGTACCGCGCGTGTAGTCATGCAGACGAACAGACACACGTATGCCTTGGTAGAACGAATGCCTCGGCCGCGAGACATGGTAACCTTGAAGGGACCAGCGTAGTCCGTGCCCGTGTGAACGAACGGTTTAGTTGCTTGAACTACACGACAAGACCGATGATCTGCCATCTCAGGGAAACTTGGCTTGGGACGGAGACGAAAGCAGGGAAGACACTTATGAATCCTATTCCTAATTAAATTGCGTGCAGAAAGTATCCAATATCTTTGACGTAACAGTGACATCAGCAGGTCGGGACCCGCGTGGCAATTCAATTTATGATGGTATTCGACAAGCAAATTCAGAATAGGATCTTTTCTTGGGAGTAGAATTGGATATTTCGCTTCATAACCCAAATCTGAATTTCTTAAACGGCCTCCGACTCTAATGAGTCCGTCTTTGAGGAAAGGTTTCAAGTGCCGAAGAGAATGACTACAATCCTTGCCTTCTCTGAGTCTGGCAATTTCCTTTGAGAAATAGAAGCGTTGAATTTCACGTAGAATGAGTAGTTCAGCGAAATCGTAATTCGATGCTGACATGCGGTTATTAACCGGTAACAACTTAGCAAAACGACAAACGTAAATTACCACTCTAAGTAATTTACTCCAAGACGAGATACGATCGACTAAACAAAGAATAGAAGATCTTTCGTTAGGTGCAGCGACTAACAACGAATTTTTCTTCTCTTCAGGTGCTTCAGACACTGAGGAGGGATTGAAAGGAGCGACAGGCCATTGTGAAATGTCCAAGTGAGCCCACGGGGGTCCCCTGAACCAAAGCGGATGGTCTATAATTTGTGAGGGTGTGAGTCCGCGTGAAAGACAATCTGCTGGATTGTCCGCACCGGACACGTGATATAAATTTTGCGGTGACAAATCGCTTTGTATTTTCGAAACTCTGTTGGCTACAAAGGTATTCCAACGATGGGGCGACGAATGTACCCAACAGAGCGCGACCGTCGAATCCGAAAATGCGAATATGTCACGGAAAACTATTCGGTTTTGACAAGCGACCACGACATTTCTTATTAGCTGGGATAACACAAGAATAGCACAGAGCTCAAGACGAGCGAGAGAAACTACATTTTTGGGAGAGACCTTAGACTTAGCTGTTATCAAATTGACTGTATTGCCATCGCTATTGTGGACGTGGAAATAAATCACTCCCCCGTATGCTTTCTCGCTAGCGTCCGCGAAAGCTAAGAGTGTGACCACACTATCAGCGACAATACCAACGTGGCGTGGGATTTTTATGTTGCAGAGCAAAGGAAGCTCTTCCTTAAAGCGAGTCCACAGCCTGACTATATCTTCAGGTGGTGTCTCATCCCAGTCGCAGTTGCATAGCCAAAGCTTCTTGATAAGAAGCTTGGCATGCAAGACTACAGGCGCGACAAATCCCATGACGTCCCATGTTTTAGCGATGCACGATAATATTGTACGCTTAGTACAAGTCTGAGTGGGAGTGTTTACTCTCATGGCGAAGTGATCTGACGTGGGCGACCAACACAAACCAAGTACTTTATGTTGGTCGGACCCGTCGAACTCCTTGTCAGCTGGCAGACGATGCGAAAGCGGGATAGAATTCAATACTACTTGCGAATTACTGGTCCACTTGACCAAGTCGAATTGACCCGCCTTCATGAGACCAATCATCTCTGAAGCGGTAGAAATGCCCTGGGTTTCCGTGAGGACGGAATGGACAAAATCGTCCATGTACAATCCCGTGGCGACAATGGCTTTAGCCTGAGGGTACGAGTCACCCTCATCCTCCGCCAGCTGCTTAATAGTTCGCAGCGCGTGAAAGGGGCTAGATTTGAGTCCAAAAACGACACGATTGAACTCATAAACTTGCAAAGGTTCCTGCGGCGAAAAACGATACAAGATGCGTTGGAAACGCCGATCAGGTTCTCGGACTCCAATGCTGGGAAACATCTGACGAATGTCTGATGAAAGCGCGATCGAAAACAAACGAAAATTAACTATAATGTTAAACAAATTCCCTTGTAGGTTCTGTCCACCATACAAGAGATCATTAAGCGAAACGCGGGTAGTAGTTTTACAACTACCATCGAGAACGACACGAAGTTTGGTTGTGACCTTATCATCTCGGATCACACCATGATGCGGAATGTAGTACGAAGGTTCCGAAGGATCAGGAATTGTAGGTGAAATATAGCCCTTCTCTAAATATTCTAGGATGACGTTGTCGTACGCGGCCTTTAAATTAGGAGAAGCTTGCATCTTCCTTTCCAAGCAGAGAAACCGGCGTTCACTTGCTTGACGTGAGTTGCCCAGGGATTCGACATCACCCTTGAAAGGCAAAGCGACTACGTATCGTCCGTCACTATTTCGAGTGGTAGTGCGGGCATAAAACTCCTCACATAATTTGTCATCTAGGCTGAGTACCGGGGGAACATTTACTTCTTCCAATTCCCAGAATTTCCGTATCGCTACGTCTAACGGCTCCGCGGTGCAACAATACGAAACGGTCGAATTGTCATCGATGAGAACCGGCGCTTTACCGACAATTACATAGCCGAGTACAGTTTGCAAGGCGATTGGAGACGCATGTGTAGGCTGACCTTGAACTCTGTTAGATAAGAGTAAGTGCGGGAAAGTCGAAGCACCGATCAATAATTGAATCGGATTTGAAGAAAAATATGTATCGTCTGCTAACTGTAAGTTTTTAAAATTATGCAAAAGCGAAACGTCAACCGTGGCAGTTGGCAAACGTTCAGTAATTTTATCTATTACGAATGACTCAATATTATAGTTTATATTACGATTGAAACGAGAATAAAATTTAATTTGTACGGAACCCTGTATTTGTTTACTAGCACCTCCTATGCCCCTGACGGTTGCACAGGCCGGTTTATTATTTATGTTCAAACCCAAAAGTTGACAACAATCCCGCGTGATAAAGTTACTTTGAGAAGCGCTGTCTAATATTGCGCGAACAATATGTTCTTTGCCAAAAGAATCTACTACAATAACTTGCGCGGTAGCAATCAATATGGTGGTTGGGCCCCGGTATAAAGAATTAATACGGTTTTCATCAGTCGCGCACAACGATATATCAGTCTGCTTCGTAAGTCTCTCAGCAGAGGGCGTGCGAGCGCCGGTCGACCTTGAACCGTGCGCGTCGCTCAATTTATTGCCGAAACACAACAAACTATGGTGTTTAGAGCTACATTTTTTACAAGTGGACTTTGACCCACAAGCGGACACACGATGTTTTGGACTTAAGCAATTAATGCATAAATTGTTTGATTTCACAAACTTAAATCTCTGATCGGGTTTATAACTATTAAATACTTTACATTTATATACGTGATCATGTTTCTCCTTACACAAAACACACGCGGTAGGTTCGTTATTAGCTATACAGGTGTATGCATTAGTATGTTTGCGATTTGCAGGTGATTTATTGTTAGAGACCGTTGACGAAGTTCGTTCTAACACCTTTATATGCTCACGAACAAACTCAACTAATTCACTAAAAGATGGAATTTCGGAACTACTTGATTTTAATTGATGATTAGATTCGAATGCCCGTACAGTGTCTATGTCGAGTTTTTTAAGAGCGATATGCAATAAAATAAAATCAGCGTGGTCATGGACCTTTATGTTTTTAAACCCGGCTACCGACGTTGCGAATTTATCGAGAAATGATTCTAAAGTAGCCGGCGAACCTGACGAAATAGATTTAAATTCAAATAATTGGTCTAGATATGAAGTTGCCGATTGCCGTTTATCTTCATACCTTTCACAAAGTGAATCGAATATAAGTGGGTAATTATCAGCTGACGGAGTAATTCCTGCACATATCGAACGAGCTTTGCCTGTTAATTTTCCAATTAAATAATATAATTTCTCGCATGCTGTTAGCGAACTATTATTATGCACGGCATTTCGAAAACTGGCGATGAACAGCGGCCAATTTTTAATATCCCCATTAAATTCGGGTATTTCAATCGGGGGCAAGCGAGGAGATTTCTTACATTCACTAGGTGCCTGAACCTGCAATTTCTTCTCTGCCCGCTTCACCCTACCCAGTAAGTCTTCGAATGAAGAAAGTGCCTGATAGTCGACGACATAATCAGGATTTAATTTAAGTTCATGAGCGATTATATCGTCCAGCGCACATTCAAAATCAGTACGCAACGAATCTATTGTTTCACAGTCACACAAGAACGATTCTTTATCGAATTCCTCCGAATCAATATTTTTCAATTTATCGCAAATACGTTGCATACGAGAAAATATTCGATCTCTTTTTCCTAATAATCGTTTAAGAGTAATATCTGTAGGCGCCATCTAGCAACCTTCTAATAACGATAATTAAATAAATATGTAACACGCGAAATACGTTGTGAAAGCGATGTGAGCGAATAATTTACCTAAGTGGGTATTTATTTTTACAATAATGCGTCGGTGATTGAGCGCGAAGCGGTAATTCAACGGTAATATTTTAAAATAATGCGGGATTAAGCGAAATAACCAGTTATAGCAACGATTTACTAGCTGGTGTTACGAATATACAACGGTTTTACCGAGAATTTAACGATATACCCACACCTGTCGGCGAGACAAGTGTTTGGTACAAAACTAATTAGAATACGAGTATTTTTACCGACTACGAATGGCGAATGGTTATCACTGATTTCAATAACTATCCAGGCTCGTTAGGACCAAATGGAAGCGCGGGTTATGCTAAATTTTTCTAATTGCTAATTGGCTGTGAATAAAACATGGAAATTACGTTCTGCCGGGAACACAAGACAGAATGCAGATCGAAATATAGGAAGGATTGCACAATACCTTAATTCTTCGGAGACGTCCTCGCGGCTGAGGAGCGGCTGTCGACAGCAGGCAACTTTGAGCGCTCTGACGTGAGGTGCGCGTTGTGAGTAACCGATTGGCCACGAGTGTCAACTGCGGCCGCTTTTTATGCGGTCTCTCTCGTACTAAAGCGAGAAGATATGCGCGGGAAGAGGAACAGGATAGGACCTTCCACAGCCAATCAGATTAGTCGTTCAATGACATGAAGTTATAGATAAAAGACCTAACCGTTCTTTCTGCGCAGCGTAACCAGATTGTTATATCAAATAAAATTATATATTCAGTTGTTATCTCTTGTAAATATTAGAGATTTTGTAGTTATATCATATATTACTTACCCGCTGATAAGTCATTATCACAGAACACATTGTCATGCGTCAACAACTGCGCTCATCAATATCCTTAGACAACATTATTGGATTCCGTCGGCACGACGCCAAGTCTCGCGCGTCATCAGGAATTGTATGTTATGTTTCAGGTTTTCAGCTGCAGCTCAAGCGCCATTCATGGGCGATTTACCTGCGGACAGAGTGACAGCCTCCCCGCGCGTATTCGCCGGTGTAGCCACTGATTTCGCTGGCCCGTACTTAGTCAAAAGTAGCGAGCTTCGAAATGCAAAATCACTGAAAGCTTATCTATGTGTTTTTGTGTGTTTAAGCACTAAGGCAGTGCATCTGGAGTTGGTGTCGTCATTGAGCACCGAGGCGTTCATCGCAGCGTTCACAAGGTTTGTCAGTCGGAGAGGACTACCTGCCCTCATCCGGAGTGATCAAGGTACCAATTTCAAAGGTTCTAACTCATACCTCAAGGAGGTTATTCAGTTCTTACGAGACAACGAAGTGGTCTTACAAGAGGAGCTTCGTCGTTTAAACGTCCGTTGGGAGTTTCATGTCCCCGGGGCACCCCATATGTCGGGCCTAGTTGAGGCCGCGGTCAAGAGTAGTAAGAATCTACTCAAGCGTGAATTGGGAGATCGCATCATGACCTTTGAAGGTCTGTCAACCATTTTTTCAAGGGTAGAAGCAGTTTTGAACTCGCTCCCCCTGGTTCCTCTATCAGAGGACCCCTGTGACTTTGAAGTTCTCACTCCTGCAGGGCGATTGTCTAACTGGTGGGAAACTGTGGGATAAGTGGATTGTTACTGGACACCTCTATATTTTATCGACTGTTATGCGACTAAGTTGAGAAGTGCCTCTAGAGCGTTAGAATATTTGCATAAAGGGAACATTTAAATTTAATAGGTTTATTGAAATTTACCCTTTGACATGCCTTTGACAGCTATTTGATGCGTTCATTTCGCTGCATTCCGATTGTTCAACACCAAATTTATAATCAAACGGGTGGAAAGTGGCATCGTCTAAGACACTGCTCATGAGCAGTGTTTTAAGCTAGCCACCGGTCGAGCGGTCTGTGCCGTAGATATAAAAGATGGACTGAGCAATAGCTGAATAAAATTGGCCATACAGTAGTCATACCTATAAGTCTATGCACAATATGCAAATATTTTTTTCATCGCGGGCATTGTTTTGCGAAACATTTTGGAGAATGGCGCGTATAGTATTGCTGGGATTTGCTGAAGAAGAGAGGAAACGACTTCGTCTACGACTGGAGAGAAGACGCCTAGGTACGTGACTTAAGTGCCTCGTTGCAGTTGCCAGAGAAGGAATTTATGGCAAATTTTCGATTGAACAAAGCTGCGTTTCAACAGGTTTGAGAAGAACTTCGCCCGTATTTACCACAACCTTTACGAAAAACAGCTGTTCGCAATGAACTAAAAGTAAGTATTTATTTCTATATCACGTTTATTTAGTTTTGTTCCCAACTTGTTTGAAAGAGTATGATAATGTAGGTAAGTCATCCTATTTTTATTGTTTGTTGCAGATTTTGGCTGCATTAAATTTTATGCAAATGGATCTTACCAACGTAATATCGGTACCTCCTACTTGTTTAATATGCCCCAGCCAACGTGTAGTAAGTGTTTACAACAGGTTACTGATGCACTCAATGTCCGGGAAGTACTGTCGACCACATAAAATTTCCCATGTCTCAGGTAGAGAGACAAGTCATCATGACACAAGTAAGTTTATAAAATGTTTATGTGCCTTTAATAAGTATTATCTAAATGTCTATCTCTATTGAAAATATTCACCTACGCTGATGACACTGCACTTATTGTATAATAATACTAACCGGATTGCAATGGAAGTGGCTCTCTACTAATAATATTATAAAAGTGAAAGTTTGTTTGGATGGATAAATGGATGTTTATTAATTTTTCATGTGAAAACTATTGAATGCATTTGTATAGTTTGGCAAAAGTCGCTGTCCATAGTTCCTAGTGTCAACTAGGTGTTTACATTGATGAAAAACTAACCTAGCGCACCCACATAGAGGCATTATCTACATGTACAAAGAAGCTCATATTCAAAACTTTGAAATTAGTCTCTCAGAGTCTATATGCATCAATAATAAAAAGTTTAATAATTGTGTTTAAATGTAAATACCATCTTTATATATTGAGTAAAAAAAATTGTTTCAGATTTGTGATGCACATCTCAACATTCTACATGTAAATGCATCATTTGGTGGCGCTGCTCATGATTCTTATGTTTCGAATTAATGTTCCTTCAAGACTTATTTGGAGAGACTGCAAAGGAATCGCCAGAGCTGTTGGCTATTAGGTAGGTAACTATATCATTTACATTGGCATTTAAATAGATTATTTTGGCATAAATTACCAAAAGTGATTGATTAATCATATCAATGCAGTTAGAATGGTAGAACTAAAAAAGATAGATCTATTGTGCAGACCGTTATGTTGAATGGGAATTTTTTTTTTTTTTAATTTTTTTTTTAATTGGGACAAACCCACCACACTATTCCCAAACCACTGCAACTCCTGAGAGCCAGAATCAACAGTGGCAACCACCAGAAAAGCGCCGAGACAATGAAGCTCGACGTGTCCCGGAGAATGAATTTACCTGTCTTGGATCCTGCACGAAATTAATCAGAAAAGAATAGTGGAGGAGTAGGAAAAAATATGTTTCCACTTCCCTCCATGCAAGCAGGAGACAGAACAAAACAAGGCCAATAGGCACAAAGGGACAATTACAACTGGGAGAAGCCCAGTTGCCTTGCACCACGGGTAAAAATGACTACTAATATTAATGGGTCCTAAATTGTGAGCTGCTAAATTTGATTCCAATAATAGGTATGGCAAAAACGCTTGAACGCACGGAAGTTTGTTCGAGTTTCCACAAGGTCCGTATAATAAACGACTCCAGATGTAGTCTGAATAGTATCCAACATAATATTGCGTTCGTTCTGCCAGAGAATACACTCCCAAAGAATATGATGTGCTGATTGTTCATATTCACAGTCAGGTGACGAACATTGACAAAAAGGCGAGGGAACAAGCTTAAAGGAAAACAATTTACTTTTAAAGTTACCATGTCCCGTCAGAAATTGGGCGACACAGTGATCCACCTCCAGCCACGTCCTAGCCAGCCGCTCACGAACGGATGGGAAGAACTGGTGGAGGTGCCGCCCCTTGACAGAATTATCCCACCTATTTTGCCATTCGGATAAAAGATCCTCCCAGACGTCGCTCTGGGGTTTGAATAATCTAGATATCTTATCACGGTCACGTTGCGGTAGGAAATCAGCGTCAGTGGTCTCCCGTGCGGAAAAGTACATTGCAGCACGTCGCTGCACTTCAAGATCTACTGGAAGAACACCAGCAAGTACCGGTAAAGCTTCAGTACTGACGGTCCTATACGCTTTACATAAGAATAACAAAGCCAAGCGCTGGCTTTGAAGCAATTTACGTCGTGCCGCCCCTATGGTAGCCCTATCGGCCCAAACAGGTGCTCCGTAGCACACACAGCCCAAGTAAGTAGCCCCATAAATAGTTTTTAAGGTTAAAAACGACAAACCCCAAGTAGATTTAGATATTCTCGTTAGGGCATAAAAGTTATTTTTAGCTTTTTCACCAACTGTTTTTATATGTTCTATGAATGTGAAATTCCTCTCTAAGACTAAACCAAGATAGCACACAGATTGCTTTCTCTTAACGGGAACGTTATTGAATTTAATACTAGGCCACGATTTAAGGTCACCTTTTAAAATGAGTTGATACGTTTTATGTGGTGCAAAGGTCAGACGGTTTCGATCGCCCCACTGAGATATTAATCGTAGGCAAGTGTCAGCCAAATTCTCGAGTCCAGCACGAGTATTCGACTGAATGAGCAGAAGGCCATCGTCCGCATAACCAGTTAGAGAACAACCACTTGGAAGTGGAATCGCGAGGAAATCATCGAAGCCTATATTCCACAAATGAGGACCGATAACCGAACCTTGAGGACAGCCCATGGTAAGAGGTTTCGATACGGAATGATGTCCGAGTTTAAGTTTCGCGGAACCATTAGAAAAGTACGAGCAAAGAAGATTAAATATATTATTACTAGCTGCTGCCCGCGACTTCGTACGCGGATTCTGTTGCTTATGCCAGCGGCACGGGGTCGTCAAAATCGAACATCTGATAAGTCTGATGTCCAATTTCAAGAGCCCGGGTAAAAAAATAAATGGGAGTTTTGGCCTGTAGAGTCAAATTTTTATTCATCATCTAAAATTAGTTCTAAACTGTTACCGCCTTTACTGCGTGTAGGTACTCTCAGCTTATGTTATTTTAAAATTATACAGTGAAATTAGTGATAGCTTTGATTTCCACATCAGGTGTTCCAGATCTTCAATTTTATACGTCAACAGAGAGTGCTCATCACGCAGAACAACTCTTGCTAAGACGTCATTCCTATACTTATATGTAGCTGGGCTCTTGGTGTCCCACATCAGGTGTTCCAGTACTTCAATTTTATACGTCAACAGAGAGTGCTCATCAGGCTGAACAACTTTGCTAAGACGTCATTCCTATATATGTTATGGTGTAGCTGGGCTCTTGGTGTTCTACATCAGGTGTTCCAGATCTTCAATTTTTATACATCAACAGAGAGTGCTCATCAGGCTGAACAACTTTGCTAAGACGTCATTCTTATGTTATTTTATAGTGTAGCTGGTCTCTAGGAGTTCCACATCAGGTGTTCCAGAAATTTTTATACATCAACAGAGAGTGCTCATCAGGCTGAACAACTTTGCTAAAACGTAATTCCTATATATGTTATGGTGTGGCTGGGCTCTTGGTGTTCTACATCAGGTGTTCCAGATCTTCAATTTTTATACGGAAACAGAGAGTGCTTATCAGGTTGAACAACTCTTGCTAAGACGTCATTCCTGTAGGTATATGTTATAGTGTAGCTGGGCTCTTTGTGTTCCACATCAGATGTTCCAGTTCTTCAATTTTTATACGGCAATAGAGAGTGCTTATCAGGCTAAACAACTCTTGCTAAGACGTCATTACTGTATATGTTATAGTGTAGCTGGGCTCTTGGTGTTCCACATCAGATGTTCCAGATCTTCAATTTTTATACGGCAATAGAGAGTGCTTATCAGGCTGAACAACTCTTGCTAAGACGTCATTACTGTATATGTTATAGTGTAGCTGGGCTCTTGGAGTTCCACATCAGGTGTTCCAGATCTTCAAATTTATTATCTCAGTAGAAAATGCTCATCACGTGGAACAATTTTTGTTTTGGCACCATTTTTGTATCTCTTATAGTTAAGCTGGTCTGTTGCAGTTCTGCACCAGGTGTTCAAGTTTTTAAGATAAATTGTTGGCCAGACTTAATACCTATACAACAAAAAAAGAATCATTCAAATCCGCCCAGTACTTTTTGAGTTTATCCCGGACATACATACAGACAAACAGACAAACAGATAAACAGACAAACAGACAAAAATTCTAAAAACTGTATTTTTGGCTTCGGTATCGATTGTAGATCACACCCCAAGTATTCTTTTAAAAAAATATTCAATGTACAGTTTTGACTTTCCTACCATTTTATTATATGTATAGATAGCAACCACGAGCTTTTATCTTAAGTAGTAGCATTGGCCACCATGCGTTATCAAAAGCCCCGGAAATATCTAGAAAGATTCCAAGTACGTACTTGTGCTCGGAGGTATTAACTATTTTTCTAACAGAAAGTGCCGCGTCAACGGTTGATTTGCCGATAGTAAAACCGAATTGGTTTTTATGGAATTTGGGCCCGTCCGGTAACAATCGTGGGACGATAAGACGCTCCAGGAGCTTTCCCAAAGATGGTAATAATGTTATGGGCCGGTAAGACTTAGGGTCATCTGGTGGCTTGTCGCCGCTTTTAGGTATTATTCGTATAAAGCCATGTCTCCATATACGAGGAAAAACACCTTCAGCAATGCACCGGTTGTAAACAGTTAATATCGCGTCACCCGCTGTTTTACACGCTTCCTTTATCATACGATTAGATATTTTATCTTCACCTGATGATTTGTTAAGGGGCAGTCTCCTAACAACATTAATGAATTCGTCAGTGGATGGAAGGTCTGACGCTGGTGATTTAGGCGGAACTGTAGCCCATGCTCTAATCTGTTGGTGGTAGTCATTGTCATTAACAGGTGAATCATCAGGGATAAGAGTATTTAATAAAACTTCCGTTGTTTCTTCAATACCGGTGGTGTGTTTATTATTTACTTTAATATTCTGAACATACGCGAGGTCGACCGATCGATTGGCTTTAAATTCATGATATAAAGGAGACCACGGACCTTCTTTTTCTAATTTATCCACTACTTTACGCAACAAATTAGCCTTAGATTTTTCAACCGAAGCTCTGTAACGGGACCTGGCAACTCTAAATGTATTTAAAGCGGAGGTTAGTGAGTCTCCGGTGACTTGACGTTTTTTAAGCTTATTAAGATGTTTACGCGCACGACGATAGATTTTACGCTGTTCGGTTAGGTAGTCACACCACCAATCACACCTACGTACATTGGTCATAGGTCCGCGACCAATGGCAATGTCAGCACAGTAAGTGAAGGTGTCTGACATAATTTCAGCACTTTCTTCAGCTGACAGCCCATCACGAGTAAAATCTTTGGCATGACACGCAAAAAGCGATCTAAAGAATTCCCAATTAGCACCCTTACTTTTATACCTAAAGTTACCAATTACATGTGAAGAACCATGAGTAGAAACCGGAACAAATTCGTACACGATCAAGCGATGATCACTGCAAGACGCGTCCGGTAGGACACGCCACCTATCCAAGCGTACGTCTGCACTAGAAAGTGTGACGTCAATACAAGATTCGCCCATTTGGCTGCAAAAAGTAGGTGGTGCATCGGGGGTGTTATGAATAGTAAGGTTCATTTCAGCAATGAAGTCTTCAACAGCGCAACGCCGTACGTAATCCGTGGACCGGACTTTGCCATACCACAGGGACGAAGACGCATTAACGTCTGCGCCTACGATAACTTTGCAGCCCGCGAGTGACCGCAAGACGTGACGGAGGTTATGTATGTGAGGAGCAACAGGGTCTGAATATTGAAAATAGCAGCTGACAACGTAAACTTTAAAGGTAGCGGATGAGACTTCCGCAACTGCACAGTGAGGCGTCATGAGATTACGTAAAGACGTTACTGTATAGTTAGAAGAACGCGACACGTAAATTCCGGCTCGTGCCTTGTTATCCAACTGAACTACTTTGTGGCGCAAGCGCGTGTTTTGGTATTGTTCTTGAACCAGTACAATGTCTAATTTGTAATCGATAATTAATTTGTCCAATTCAGAAGTCGCCACCCTATCATTGTGAAGGTTTAGTTGTCCTATTATTAAACTATCCATTTTATTAATAATTAGTGTTGCGTATTAACTGTTCGAGCCTAACTTTATAGGTGGTACACTGTTGAGACCCGCACCGATGGTCAAACGGTTTTTTAATACGTTTACACGCCACACATACCGGTGTAAAATTTAAATTATCCTTATGCGGGCATTCTTTTGTTTCATGTGCTTCTGAGCAGTTAGCACAGGTAGGCGATTTATTAACGCAGTATTTTTTCACGTGACCGAACTGCTGGCAATGTAAACAACGAACTACATCTATATCATCAAAAAATCGGCAAGTTGCGAAGTCAATAAAAAGCTTCTCTTTGGAACTAATTAAATGCTTTCGTACGGCGTTGTCGATTTCAATGCCTACCCACTTCCGACCATTATCTAATGCACGTCTACGTATAATTTTTGTCGACTTAATAAATTCTTCCTCACTAATTGCCATTTCGTCTTTGATATTTTGACGGTACAACGCATGCAAAAAAGGTTTGTCTTCCATTGAGGATGGGACGTCTTTAATTAATAAACGTGGCCTGCGGCCTTTCGGTTTTTCAAGTCTTAACCCGGCGGTCTTAATAGCATCAACCGATTGAAGTTTACTTATTTGACTGTCGTTAGCGACACGTAATACAACGCCCGATTTCGCGATTTTTTTCATGCCTACAATTTGAAAACCGTCGTCACTTGGGTTAATCGCTTTTTTAAGCGCTTCTTTAGTGGCTGAGGACGTCGCGAAATCAGCTGATCTTTCATTAGAGGGGTACGCTATTACGCACGGCAGCGGTGGTCTAGACTCCATTACCGGAGCGACCTTGGGCAGGCGAAGTTTAAGGGAATCCGCATAAGAAACTTTGTTTGAATCTTTTTTGACAATGCTGATATTATTATGATTATTTAATTTTGCTTTATCCAATTCGCGCTCAATATTAGCTAACTTCGTTTCATTAGAAGATGACCGTATGGCTAACAAAGAAACAATGGACGTAATCCGCTGTGTCATGTCCATAATCGCGGATTTATTGGCTATGTTTATACGGGACCCCTGATCGTTCACAAGGTCGTTTATTTTCGATAAGTATGCAGACGCCTGATTAACTAAATCGTAGTAGTCTTCGTTCGAGTTACTGACATTCCATGTTACCGGCGGAGATTTTTCGACAGAATCGGTTAGATGCAGCCTCTTTGATCTATCCTCCGGAGTTAAGTATGACGGAGACATTTCAGTAAACAAACGTTTAGAAGAAGCGGAGGTCGGTGACCTGTGTGGTTTTGTTATTCGACGCGATGTGCCTCCCGAATCAGGTGGTTCATCATTACTGGACAACATATTGAATTAAAACAATAAATAGATTTATATCAGAACGAAAAAAAAGAACTAGAGAAAAAAAAATTTTTTTTTTCGCTGTAAGTACCCCCACACCCAAAAAATAAAAAGTACTCACCGAGCGCTGAGAACTAATTTAAAACTATAATATTTACCAATAAAATACGCGTAATAACACTTAAAACTCACAATACCATCACTAAGCACAAAGCACACAGCTAGGATCAATTCACAAGCCGGTAATCGACGACGAAACACTTAAAAATTAATTATTAACGACAGCGAAACGAATCACTTCTACACTGTGCGGTTGCACGAGGGGAAGTTAGTTGAATGGGAAATATGAAATAAAGCAAATATTATATTTCAGGTGATTCTGGATATGCACAGCGCCCATGGATGATGACACCTATCTTGGGCACAGCTCCCGGTTCACCTAAAGAATATTACACGGAATTACATTGCAAAGTGAGAAACACTGTTGAGTGTTGCATTGGTGTTCTCAAAGCATGCTGGCAGTGTTTGCTAGCACACAGGGTACTACACTATGACCCTGTTACAGCAGCTAAGATAGTGAATGCATGCACTGTTCTACACAACATCGCCAATGCTCGAAACACTAGGGATATACTAGTACAAAGACTCTGGAATTCTAGGAATATGTAATTATGCTTCACTCAGACAGATGAGATAGCATTAAATACTATTGTTGGAGCTGCTGAAGATTGTACAACTAGGTATTTTATTAGTATAAGCTTAGGTTGTCCTGCTGAAGGACATTTTGCATTGTATAAATTCAATTATCTCATTATATAGCTGCATAGCTTAAGTATATTGTTTTAGTACTATTATTATTATTATCATCTGCAATGTTGTTTTTTCACAATCTTGTAAATTGTTCTTTATCAATTATCTAGGTGTTTTGCATTGTATAAATTCAATCTCATTATTTTAAAGCTGCATAGCCTAAGTATATTGTATAAGTACTGTTTTTTTATTGTTTTTTTTTATTTATGAATTATATTTTTAAATATTTTTACAAAAAAGAAATAAAAAACATTCTCCATAGATCTACGCTTTGGAATGGACAACTACCAGTACTTTCACAGTTATTATGTCTTGTGTCTGGGACTGTAGCTTCATTATTTAAATTGAGAAACAAGCTTTGATTGGAATGAATGAAATGAAATTAAAGCCAATTTTTAAAATATATAATAAATACTTTTATTTACAAAAACCCTATATAACAAAATAATCTATTATAATAAAAAAAAAATTCAGAACTATTGTTCAGTGGTTTAGGTGCCAGCTATACAAAACAAATCCACATACTTAACTCAAAATTGCTTATCAACCACGCTACATAGCGTAATAATACATAACCTATCAACAGAAGCATATTTCTATCATTATTTGAGGACAATTTGATCGAAAATTTTTCAGTAGTTCAGGCGCCAGCCAACTCAAAGAATAACAAAATAAAAATTTTGAAAAAAATGATGATTTGGCATCAGAATAATAATAATATTCCACAAGTTCTATCACACAACGCCATCTAGTCCCAAGCTAAGCAGAGCTTGTGTTATGGGTACTAGACAACTGATAAACATACTTGATATATTTCTAAATACATAATTACACCCAGAGACAGAATAAATGATCGTACTCATCACACAAACATTTGTCCTGGGTGGGAATCGAACCCACGACCTCCGGCATAGCAGACAAGGTCACTAACCACTAGACCAACAGGCTTGCTGACATGTTATGCTAAGGAATTAAAATTTGTTTTATTTATAAGTCTAAATCACGTTTTTTTTGCAACAATCACTATCAAAAGACTACAATATTACGAATAATATATTATTATATAAAACATATTATGTATTATAATTATGAATTCAAACAAACAACAGTTTTATATAACAAAGGTAAGACAAAATTGGTAATATTAAGCTACGTTGGATATTTGTTTCAATATGTAATTATTAAAATCATGATCTTGATTATGGTATAATTAGAAAATACATTGTGTGTGATTATGTCTAGTTTTAGTAATATTTTTCTTCTTTTCTGTGTAACTTGTTTATTACACACACAGTTGTTAGTTTTAAACCACTTATGTTATAATCTTTGTTATTTTGCATGCTATTGTTATGGCAGAATGTGTCTTGCCCTAAAATATGATATCACACCTTTTGTTTACCACATTTTATGCAAATAAAGATTATCAAATTAAATTATCTACAAAAGATACATCAAAATGCAGATTATCAAATGTCTCGAATTTGGGAATTGAAGATTTTGGGACTTTGAGAATTGCACATTCTGCCTCTGTACGATAATAGTTGAATGAACATTATCTTAGCTTGTGGCACCACATATTTTAGGGCAGGACACATTCTGCCTTAACAATGGCATGCAAATTAATAACAAATATTATGACCTAAGTAGTATAAAACTAACACAAATGTGTAATAAACAAGCTACAGAGAAAAGAAGAAAAATATTATTAAAACTAGACATAATCACAATTTGGTTTGAGGATCCACTTTTCAGATCTTGATTAAGTTAATATATTTTGTAGTAAGTTTAAAAAATTGTTGAAACAATCATCGATTTTGTAGTGTAATAGTTCTGGCCCTATAGATAAACAGGCAGACGATAATCGTTATCGCTCAGCAGTCACTTATACATTTTCAACTTTATACACTAGCGCATAAAGTTGTAAATGTATTAAAGGATGCTGAAATATGACAAACGAAACAAAAACAATCTGTAAACTCCAATAGATTTTCAACTCTACAAGCTGTATAAAGTTGAAAAAGTATTGACTGCTCAGCGATAACGATTGTCGTCTGTTGTTTGTCTATAGGACCAGTAGTTATATGAACATAAAAGTGGCACCTCAATCTGTTTAGATTTTGTTTGGGAGGAGAATCAAAACTAGGAACACTGGAGTAAAACTTTTCACAATTTGGCATAATTTTGTAGCATTACTTACTACTGAACTAAACTTACTACTGATTAAGAATACCTATTAGGATACGAATAGTGGCTCCTCAATCCTTACATCATGAATCAAAATAAAAGGCTTGTTATTTTTGGTTCATGGCCCTGACAACGTCTACTAAAGCTTCTGTAGCAGCTGCTTGTCGCCCCATTTGTTTCTGCAGCCACTGCGACAGCCAGCCCCTCCATTGCGGCTGCCTGTTGCTCCTCTGCAGCAACACGACGTCTCTCAATTTCGTAAGCCCAGTGAAGCGTATTTTCAGGAACTGTAATGAATATAAATAATTAATTTTACAATTGACTTCTGTTTTAGTAAAATGGCTGTTGTAAACTAACAAATAGAATATTATACCTACATTGTCTACTCAACCTTCTGACTGGACGCAGCCCAGTGGATGGTGGAGCTTGTCTGGGTCCTAGAAATATTTATTTATGAATTATCACAATCTTCAATTTGGTTTTCATTTGTAACATGTTTTATTCTCAAAGATAAGTCATGTGATTGATCAGAATATATGTAATAAACAGAGGTCGGAATTAGGTAGAGTTATTTTAGTACTTGCAACAAAATGTTTAAAATATACTATACTAAAGGCCCGTACGTGCTTCGCTACGTATACAAAAA
Organism: Agrotis exclamationis; assembly: GCA_950005045.1. Classification (NCBI taxonomy): domain Eukaryota; kingdom Metazoa; phylum Arthropoda; class Insecta; order Lepidoptera; family Noctuidae; genus Agrotis; species Agrotis exclamationis. Next base: position 47,242 of record CATLKN010000027.1, on the reverse strand, counting down.
CTGATAAATGAAGAACCGCTTGACCAATTTTGTTTAAACTTCACATAAACCATCTACTAAATAGTTCGAACAAAGCCTAAACATTTGCTATGGATAAGTGAGCCCGTTCTTGAGTCATAAAATTACAACATAAAGTGGCATTGATTTTTATTATTATTGATTGATTCTCTGAAATACTTACTTGACTCATCTTTAGCGCGTAAATCAGCGGAGGGAGTGGGCATGGTTCTCAGGGACTGACTATCAAGCCATTCTTCTTCCATAGGGTCACTGGTAGAGTTGTCTGATGCTGGTAAGGACAGGAGGATACCGAGTCTGCAAGCCTAATTTCGTCAGCCAAAGGCTCTGGTGTGTCCTTATCAACAGATGGTATCTGTAAAGTATTTATTTTTTATTACAAACACACAATATCCAATGATTTGACTTACAAACAAACACATCAAAAAATACTTAAATGTGAAAATGATAGCAAAGTTTAATAGTAAGATGAATGAGAAAAGAAAAAGAACTAAGATATAAATAGGTCCCAAATTTTATAGATAATTTTGATTTTGTTTGGGCCTCCACCAGTAGCAGTTGCAGACCTCCTGGAATCTGCAGCTTTGTTTTTGGTTTTGGCTTTAAGCTTGCATTAGGTACTTCGCAAAAACACAATGTTAATGTCATACAACCATTTGATTGTTAAGGTGCATTTATGGTAAGTAAGCTATGCTAAAACTTTTAGATTGTTTTTCTTTAACATAGTTATGTTTTCAACAATAAACATGCGAGGGTCAGTGGGTCGTCCTAAGGGGAGTCTATTTTTATTTAGATGATTTGTGAACTTACCTTTAATTATAAATTCTTTTTTAACTTGGGCTTCAGTTCAACGGCTGAGTGACATGAAAGGTTAATCTTCAATGCAAAACCACAAGCTGAATTAAGACGCCGCGGTGCAACTGTAAGAGGAAAAAAAGTGATTTAATTGAGTGGTTATACATTTTATTTTACTGTATTAAATCCATAATTACTTGTAGTTGATGTTTAAATTTTTGAGATAATAGATAATATGAAATAAATAGATAGTATGTTTTACCTGTCCTCTCCTCTACCAAGAATATAATACTGCTTCTGACTTTCTATTTTGATAAAAATTAAATATCATGTTATAAGTCAGTAATTTTACCCCTTTTTTCTATTTAAGCCAAGCGCGCACTGCGAAGAAAATCGTTCCGAAAAAAAAATTGTCAATCTGTACACAACAGAAATGTACTACAATCAACACACTGCGAAAATAAATCGTTTGTGATTTCACGAACATAGTTTGCGAATTCATTTCGCAATATAAAAATCGCAACGATTAAATTTCGTAGTGCGCGCATAGCCTTAGATTAGAGAAATATCACAATATATTTAATTTCTTAACACCACAAACCTCGCTACAGGTGATAATTCTTCCACCAGACGAACCATTTCATGATTTAGAGAGCGATGCAATAGTGGTACTTAACCTCCAATAGAAAAGTAGATATTATTTTGAAAGGTGTATTCGATTGTTTATTTATGGTATAATCATAGAATTTCATTAATAAACTCAACTAACGGCCTGTCCCGGCTTCGCAAGGATGGTTATTTGTTTATTATATAACTTTTCGTTGGTGATAATACAATTTTTGTTCTCACAGCAGTCACAGCAGCTACCCATTATTTCTTAATAGTTTGAATTATCGAAATGTGTGTTCCAACATTTTTACAGCCTTTTACACAATATTTAATCATGATAAATCGTTTTTTTCACAGAAAACTTCTTTGTTGTGACCGTTGTGACAGACACTTTGACATTTAACTTCCCCATTCTTAGCGCGAATTTTACCTGTCAGTTGCATATAAACCACAAAAATATAAAATACTCCATAAAACCAACTACTCCAATGCTATTGAGGTACTCCTCAACTTAGCCGCGTAATAGTCGATAACACCAGACTACAATATCGATAAAATTAGAGGTGTCAAGATTAAGCAACCTGTCGCTACAGTTGCCCACCAGATAGACAATCAGGGGGCTGGTCATTTCATTATTGGTCAAGCATTGGTTTCGGTACCAGAGTATCCATGGCAAGATACTAATAGTTCATATTTGTCACGTTTTCAATTGCTTCAACAAATTAGTCAAAACTTTTGGTCAAAATGGCATTTAACATATCTTAATAATTTGCAATCACGCAACAAATGGTATCGTCATGTACCTAACATAAATTTAAATGATTTAGTTCTAATTAAGGATGAGAATGCACCTCCGTTAGAATGGCGTAGAGGCCGTGTTATACAGGTCTTCAAAGGTGCAGATAATGTTGTACGATCTGTAAAGTTAAAAACTCAAAACGGCGAATTGTTTCGGCCTGTTGTTAAGTTATGTAAGCTACCTATGGAATGTAATGTTCATAGTTCATAAGCTCAATAGTTCATAAGGTTTATTTTATTGGAGCATCGTCGTTCATGTTTGCTTATGTTTTAAATGTTTGTTTTGTTCCAATTCACTTTAGTTGTTAATTCAAAGGAGTTAATTCATCCTAACTGTATCTATCAGTTCATCATCATTTTCATCATCGCTTTCATCATCAATTCATTGTTATGGTGTGTTAAACATAAGATTCATTACTGTAATTATCAATAGGTGTTCGAGTTGTAATATAACCTCGAGTGACTCGGCTCAACCCTTTCCTGCCCCCCGGGAAGAATGTTCAGCCCAAAAATACGAGTCCATGCTTTAAATCAATGTATGTTGACTATGACCCAGCGATTTATGGTATGGGTCTATAATTGCTCTATGAAGGACGCCATCTTTGTCATCACTCGGACCCGGGGGCGAATCCACTTATCAACCAGCTCTCGCCGCGAGCGCACGTACATTGTATAAGATGTTGCGAGACCGGGTTCAGGTCGCACCGCCATTATACGCGTGACCGCGTGTTCAGTTAATCCCCCGGTAACCGCAGTCAGGTTTGAGCCGTCCAGCAGAGGAATAGTGTTCGTATCGTAAATATACGTATCAGTGGATTTGTGCGGTTTTAATTTAACCAACCCGTCCAACAACCGCGTGCGCAGCGCGCGCTCATCCTCATCAACGGTCATCTGCGTGCTAGGGGCACGCGCTCTCATCACATCATCTCATCATCCGTCGTGCAGCGGAGCTGTGCGGCGTTTCAGCCGGAAGGCTGTGGTAGCCCATAAATTATCATCACATCGCCAGGCGGTCCGAGCAGAGTCAGGGCTAGACCGCCCACGTCAAACACCCCGCATGTATCGCGACTCAGGGCGAGTTGCGAACAGTAACTGTCACTCTGTATTCCTTTTTATCTTGTCACAGTATTTCTAGACGTTCTTCAGTGCATAGGTATTTTCATGTGTTGTGAACGGAAGACCATTTTTAACCGACTTCCAAAAGGAGGAGGTTCTCAATTCGGATGTTTAATATTTTTTTTTTATGTTTGTTCGGACATAACTCCGTCGTTTACCAACCGATTTGAAAAATTCTTTTTTTGTTGGAAAGGGTATTGGAAGCGCGGGTTATGCTAAATTTTTCTAATTGCTAATTGGCTGTGAACGAAAGACATGGAAATTACGTTCTGCCGGGAACACAAGACAGAATGCAGATCGAAATATAGGAAGGATTGCACAATACCTTACTTCTCCGGGGACGTCCTCGCGGCTGAGGAGCGGCTGTCGAGTGCAGGCAACTGGAGCGCTCTGACGTGAGGTGCGCGTTGTGAGTAACCGATTGGCCACGAGTTTCAACTGCGGCCGCTTTTTAAGCGGTCTCTCTCGTACTAAAGCGAGAAGATATGTGCGGGAATAGGATAGAGGATAGGACCATCCACAGCCAATCAGATTAGTCGTTCAATGACATGAAGTTATAGATAAAAGACCTAACCGTTCTTTCTACGCAGCGTAACCATTCCTCCCGGGCTTGAAGGGATGCCTTCAAGAGTTGAAGGCGAAATTCGTGAAATTAAACTACAATTTAAACTATTATCTATACGTAAATATCAATGAAATCAAATAATTAATTACTAATGCTAACCTAACCTTGGATGACGAGAGCCGAATTTATTGTTTAGGCAATGGGCAAAGACGAACGACGGGACGCAAGTAGGATCCAGTCAATGTCTTAACTCGGGCGATGCGAGTGACTCCTGTGGAGTCAGGAAAAACTTCTTCCACGACACCCAAAGGCCAGTGAAGTGGGGGCGAATTATCTACTATGAGAATCACAACCGTACCGACAGTGACTGGATCGATCGGCGTGTTCCATTTACGACGCGATTGTAAAGTGTGAAGATATCCGCTTCTCCAGCGCTTCCAAAACGATTGTACTAATTGGTCTAACAATTTATGTCTCGAAACAATTGTTCTCTCGTCTATCTCCTCGGCAGGCAAGTATTTTAAAGGGGTGAGATTCAGAAAGTGCGCTGGAGTCAAAGCTAGTGGTTCTGAAGGATCACTAGAGAGTGTCCTACAAAGAGGTCTAGTATTCATTACTGATTCGACTTGAGTAAGAACGGTATTTAACTCTTCAAACGAAAGGATGGTATCACCTATTACACGGTATAAGTGAATCTTTAAACTTCTAATATTAGCCTCCCAATTACCGCCGAAATGGCTAGCAGTCGGGGCATTAAGTGACCAATTTATGCGATTTTCAGCTAACATGTGACCAAATTCGGTGTTGTGATATTTCGAACAAAGGAAGTCGTGAAGTTCCGAAAGTTTACGCTTAGCGCCAATGTAATTTGTCCCGTTGTCCGAGTAAATCCTACTAACCGGGCCGCGCCTTGATAGGAATCGTTTGAAAGCACTCATAAAACTGACTGTACTAAGATCACCGGCTAGTTCGATATGTACCGCGCGTGTAGTCATGCAGACGAACAGACACACGTATGCCTTGGTAGAACGAATGCCTCGGCCGCGAGACATGGTAACCTTGAAGGGACCAGCGTAGTCCGTGCCCGTGTGAACGAACGGTTTAGTTGCTTGAACTACACGACAAGACCGATGATCTGCCATCTCAGGGAAACTTGGCTTGGGACGGAGACGAAAGCAGGGAAGACACTTATGAATCCTATTCCTAATTAAATTGCGTGCAGAAAGTATCCAATATCTTTGACGTAACAGTGACATCAGCAGGTCGGGACCCGCGTGGCAATTCAATTTATGATGGTATTCGACAAGCAAATTCAGAATAGGATCTTTTCTTGGGAGTAGAATTGGATATTTCGCTTCATAACCCAAATCTGAATTTCTTAAACGGCCTCCGACTCTAATGAGTCCGTCTTTGAGGAAAGGTTTCAAGTGCCGAAGAGAATGACTACAATCCTTGCCTTCTCTGAGTCTGGCAATTTCCTTTGAGAAATAGAAGCGTTGAATTTCACGTAGAATGAGTAGTTCAGCGAAATCGTAATCAGATGCTGACATGCGGTTATTAACCGGTAACAACTTAGCGAAACGACAAACGTAAATTACCACTCTAAGTAATTTACTCCAAGACGAGATACGATCGACTAAACAAAGAATAGAAGATCTTTCGTTAGGTGCAGCGACTAACAACGAATTTTTCTTCTCTTCAGGTGCTTCAGACACTGAGGAGGGATTGAAAGGAGCGACAGGCCATTGTGAAATGTCCAAGTGAGCCCACGGGGGTCCCCTGAACCAAAGCGGATGGTCTATAATTTGTGAGGGTGTGAGTCCGCGTGAAAGACAATCTGCTGGATTGTCCGCACCGGACACGTGATATAAATTTTGCGGTGACAAATCGCTTTGTATTTTCGAAACTCTGTTGGCTACAAAGGTATTCCAACGATGGGGCGACGAATGTACCCAACAGAGCGCGACCGTCGAATCCGAAAATGCGAATATGTCACGGAAAACTATTCGGTTTTGACAAGCGACCACGACATTTCTTATTAGCTGGGATAACACAAGAATAGCACAGAGCTCAAGACGAGCGAGAGAAACTACATTTTTGGGAGAGACCTTAGATTTAGCTGTTATCAAATTGACTGTATTGCCATCGCTATTGTGGACGTGGAAATAAATCACTCCCCCGTATGCTTTCTCGCTAGCGTCCGCGAAAGCTAAGAGTGTGACCACACTATCAGCGACAATACCAACGTGGCGTGGGATTTTTATGTTGCAGAGCAAAGGAAGCTCTTCCCTAAAGCGAGTCCACAGCCTGACTATATCTTCAGGTGGTGTCTCATCCCAGTCGCAGTTGCATAGCCAAAGCTTCTTGATAAGAAGCTTGGCATGCAAGACGACAGGCGCGACAAATCCCATGACGTCCCATGTTTTAGCGATGCACGATAATATTGTACGCTTAGTACAAGTCTGAGTGGGAGTGTTTACTCTCATGGCGAAGTGATCTGACGTGGGCGACCAACACAAACCAAGTACTTTATGTTGGTCGGACCCGTCGAACTCCTTGTCAGCTGGCAGACGATGCGAAAGCGGGATAGAATTCAATACTACTTGCGAATTACTGGTCCACTTGACCAAGTCGAATTGACCCGCCTTCATGAGACCAATCATCTCTGAAGCGGTAGAAATGCCCTGGGTTTCCGTGAGGACGGAATGGACAAAATCGTCCATGTACAATCCCGTGGCGACAATGGCTTTAGCCTGAGGGTACGAGTCACCCTCATCCTCCGCCAGCTGCTTAATAGTTCGCAGCGCGTGAAAGGGGCTAGATTTGAGTCCAAAAACGACACGATTGAACTCATAAACTTGCAAAGGTTCCTGCGGCGAAAAACGATACAAGATGCGTTGGAAACGCCGATCAGGTTCTCGGACTCCAATGCTGGGAAACATCTGACGAATGTCTGATGAAAGCGCGATCGAAAACAAACGAAAATTAACTATAATGTTAAACAAATTCCCTTGTAGGTTCTGTCCACCATACAAGAGATCATTAAGCGAAACGCGGGTAGTAGTTTTACAACTACCATCGAGAACGACACGAAGTTTGGTTGTGACCTTATCATCTCGGATCACACCATGATGCGGAATGTAGTACGAAGGTTCCGAAGGATCAGGAATTGTAGGTGAAATATAGCCCTTCTCTAAATATTCTAGGATGACGTTGTCGTACGCGGCCTTTAAATTAGGAGAAGCTTGCATCTTCCTTTCCAAGCAGAGAAACCGGCGTTCACTTGCTTGACGTGAGTTGCCCAGGGATTCGACATCACCCTTGAAAGGCAAAGCGACTACGTATCGTCCGTCACTATTTCGAGTGGTAGTGCGGGCATAAAACTCCTCACATAATTTGTCATCTAGGCTGAGTACCGGGGGAACATTTACTTCTTCCAATTCCCAGAATTTCCGTATCGCTACGTCTAACGGCTCCGCGGTGCAACAATACGAAACGGTCGAATTGTCATCGATGAGAACCGGCGCTTTACCGACAATTACATAGCCGAGTACAGTTTGCAAGGCGATTGGAGACGCATGTGTAGGCTGACCTTGAACTCTGTTAGATAAGAGTAAGTGCGGGAAAGTCGAAGCACCGATCAATAATTGAATCGGATTTGAAGAAAAATATGTATCGTCTGCTAACTGTAAGTTTTTAAAATTATGCAAAAGCGAAACGTCAACCGTGGCAGTTGGCAAACGTTCAGTAATTTTATCTATTACGAATGACTCAATATTATAGTTTATATTACGATTGAAACGAGAATAAAATTTAATTTGTACGGAACCCTGTATTTGTTTACTAGCACCTCCTATGCCCCTGACGGTTGAACAGGCAGGTTTATTATTTATGTTCAAACCCAAAAGTTGACAACAATCCCGCGTGATAAAGTTACTTTGAGAAGCGCTGTCTAATATTGCGCGAACAATATGTTCTTTGCCAAAAGAATCTACTACAATAACTTGCGCGGTAGCAATCAATATGGTGGTTGGGCCCCGGTATAAAGAATTAATACGGTTTTCATCAGTCGCGCACAACGATATATCAGTCTGCTTCGTAAGTCTCTCAGCAGAGGGCGTGCGAGCGCCGGTCGACCTTGAACCGTGCGCGTCGCTCAATTTGTTGCCGAAGCACAACAAACTATGGTGTTTAGAGCTACATTTTTTACAAGTGGACTTTGACCCACAAGCGGACACACGATGTTTTGGACTTAAGCAATTAATGCATAAATTGTTTGATTTCACAAACTTAAATCTCTGATCGGGTTTATAACTATTAAATACTTTACACTTATATACGTGATCATGTTTCTCCTTACACAAAACACACGCGGTAGGTTCGTTATTAGCTATACAGGTGTATGCATTAGTATGTTTGCGATTTGCAGGTGATTTATTGTTAGAGACCGTTGACGAAGTTCGTTCTAACACCTTTATATGCTCACGAACAAACTCAACTAATTCACTAAAAGATGGAATTTCGGAACTACTTGATTTTAATTGATGATTAGATTCGAATGCCCGTACAGTGTCTATGTCGAGTTTTTTAAGAGCGATATGCAATAAAATAAAATCAGCGTGGTCATGGACCTTTATGTTTTTAAACCCGGCTACCGACGTTGCGAATTTATCGAGAAATGATTCTAAAGTAGCCGGCGAACCTGACGAAATAGATTTAAATTCAAATAATTGATCTAGATATGAAGTTGCCGATTGCCGTTTATCTTCATACTTTTCACAAAGTGAATCGAATATAAGAGGGTAATTATCAGCTGACGGAGTAATTCCTGCACATATCGAACGAGCTTTGCCTGTTAATTTTCCAATTAAATAATATAATTTCTCGCATGCTGTTAGCGAACTATTATTATGCACGGCATTTCGAAAACTGGCGATGAACAGCGGCCAATTTTTAATATCCCCATTAAATTCGGGTATTTCAATCGGGGGCAAGCGAGGAGATTTCTTACATTCACTAGGTGCCTGAACCTGCAATTTCTTCTCTGCCCGCTTCACCCTACCCAGTAAATCTTCGAATGAAGAAAGTGCCTGATAGTCGACGACATAATCAGGATTTAATTTAAGTTCATGAGCGATTATATCGTCCAGCGCACATTCAAAATCAGTACGCAACGAATCTATTGTTTCACAGTCACACAAGAACGATTCTTTATCGAATTCCTCCGAATCAATATTTTTCAATTTATTGCAAATACGTTGCATACGAGAAAATATTCGATCTCTTTTTCCTAACAATCGTTTAAGAGTAATATCTGTAGGCGCCATCTAGCAACCTTCTAATAACGATAATTAAATAAATATGTAACACGCGAAATACGTTGTGAAAGCGATGTGAGCGAATAATTTACCTAAGTGGGTATTTATTTTTACAATAATGCGTCGGTGATTGAGCGCGAAGCGGTAATTCAACGGTAATATTTTAAAATAATGCGGGATTAAGCGAAATAACCAGTTATAGTAACGATTACTAGCTGGTGTTACGAATATACAACGGTTTTACCGAGAATTTAACTATATACCCACACCTGTCGGCGAGACAAGTGTTTGGTACAAAACTAATTAGAATACGAGTATTTTTTTTCCGACTACGAATGGCGAATGGTTATCACTGATTTCAATAACTATCCAGGCTCGTTAGGACCAAATGGAAGCGCGGGTTATGCTAAATTTTTCTAATTGCTAATTGGCTGTGAACGAAAGACATGGAAATTACGTTCTGCCGGGAACACAAGACAGAATGCAGATCGAAATATAGGAAGGATTGCACAATACCTTACTTCTCCGGGGACGTCCTCGCGGCTGAGGAGCGGCTGTCGAGTGCAGGCAACTGGAGCGCTCTGACGTGAGGTGCGCGTTGTGAGTAACCGATTGGCCACGAGTTTCAACTGCGGCCGCTTTTTAAGCGGTCTCTCTCGTACTAAAGCGAGAAGATATGTGCGGGAATAGGATAGAGGATAGGACCATCCACAGCCAATCAGATTAGTCGTTCAATGACATGAAGTTATAGATAAAAGACCTAACCGTTCTTTCTACGCAGCGTAACCAGGTATACTTCCCGAATGGTCCCATTAAAATTTTATCGAAATCGGACTAGCACTTTTTGAAAAATCAACAAAAACCTAAAAAGTTTTCAACATTGTCTACACAGATTACTCCGAGGTTTCTGGTCCGATTTCGATGATTCTTTTTTTGTTCGATACAGTATATCTGCCCTTAGGTCCAATAAAATTTTCATTTAGTTTGGTGCAGTAGTTTTCATTTTTAGCTCATTGTGTAAGAGTACATACATGGACGATGTTATTACCGGTGCCGCGGTGCTACGGATTACAATATTTTAGTGTACATGTAAGAAAATTATGTATTTGACAATAATTTGGGTTGAATATTGAAACTAAAAAGGATAAAATAAAAAACTTTTTCAAAAAAAAATGTAACCGACTTCCCACAAAAAAGTTCAAAATAACCTACAAAAAAACTTTTCTTCCGAAAGTCGGTGACAAAAAGTCAATGAAATAAAAAAGAAAGTCACCGACTTTCGAAAGAAAAGTTTTTTTGTAGGTTATTTTGAACTTTTTTGTGGGAAGTCGGTTACATTTTTTTTTTGAAAAAGTTTTTTATATGCAGTAACAAACCAATATAATTAATCAATTAAAATATTTCTGATTTATTTAAATATAGACAATGTGAGAATCGCCGCGGGCGCGGCCGCGGTGCCATAGTGTTTTCTAGGTAATGGGTCCATACAAGTGGATTAATCATGGAGTATTCGTATTTAATTTGTTATAAGCATTTTCGCAGATTTTTATACAAAGCCCGTAATTTCACCTAGTAATAGATGAGTAACGCACGTTTCGAGATTTTGGTTGTACTGCATCTGCGCGGCCGCTTCGCTCGGTCTCAGTTTCAACGTGTTGTGTTCTGCCTCATCACTCGTAGATCGGTATATTAGAAACGGACAGTATATTAGGGGGATAAAGTCGTTCGCGTCCGTAGGAGCTGCCTAACCATCACTCTACACGTGTCCCCCGGGTGGCGCTAAATGAATGACAACGCCGAGCCTCGAGCGGCGGTAAATATCTCGACACTGCGACGCTTAGCCAGCAGTTAACATAAGGAGGTAGGAAATGACCATCCTAACCCGTAAACCATTCAAGAGCGGGTGTCTTGGCTTCATTGCCTGGACTACGAGGAAGAAAACCTCTTCAAAAATTACCCAAATCCAATGGTGGGAAACACGCCAACTGGATGCATGGCTGTATGGATGAACAGCATTAGCGCCGACCTCTACGGACCTGGCAAACGTAGTTGTATATGCCTTCTTAGGGAATGGCGTCACCCCTAAGTGACTTGTTATTTCGTCCAATACTCGTGGGAACAAAATGAATGAAAACCCAAAAAACAAAACAAACCCAACTATGATCCAACAAACTTTTCACAAGAGCATGTTCACAAAAACACGAAGCAACTCTGTTGGTGAAATACCAGAAGTAATAAATGCCCATGAAACACTTCCTAAACCAAATGACAAAGAGAAGAATACCTGACAACAAGACCGAATACCTCAAACCAAAAGAAAAAGAATGGAATCAAAATCACCACAGATAGAAAACTTAAAGAAAAAGACCAACACAACCGAATATGCAATACCCACACAAAATCAATTTGAAATATTAAGTGAAGTAGAAGACAAACCGGAAATAATAGCAGCAGAAAAGCCACTAAAACCAGAACCAATATTTGTGACTGGTGTCCTGGATATCAACTCCCTTAAAAACCTACTGTTAAGAATAACCACAGAAGGAAATTTTACTATGACCACCCTCAGGTCAGGACACATTGTAAAAGTAAAGCCAGCAAGTGTAGAAGTATATAAAATCATGAGAGAAAAATTCATCACAGACAATATCAACCATTATACCTACATGTTAAAAAGTGAAAGACCTTATAGAGTAGTCTTGCGAGGCCTCCACAGCTCAGAAAACATCTCTGAAATCAAAGAAGGATTAAAAGCACACGGACACGAAGTAAGGCAACTCATAAATGTACGTCATAGAAACACAAAAGAACCCTTACCCCTATTTTATGTAGACCTGGAACCAAAGAGTAACAAAGATATTTTCAAGATAAAATATCTAAATCATATGAAAGTATCTATTGAAGCACCTTACAAGAAACAAGAAATTCTGCAATGTAAAAGATGCCAAAGGTTCGGTCATTCCAAAAACCAATGTTACCGGCCATTCAGGTGCGTCAAATGTGGAGACGATCACCCTACCACCAGCTGCTCTAAAACAAGAGAAACAGATGCCACTTGCGCAAACTGTCAAGAAAAACATCCAGCTAGCTATAGGGGATGCATTAAATATAAGCAGTACAAAGAGCACTTATTGAAAATCCAACCGAAACCACCACATAAGAATACAAACCAAATGCCCGAAATTAACAAATCGCAGCCAAGAAAATCCAAAACCCATTACAGAACAACCTCAACTTACGCTGAAATGGCTAAAAGTAGAACGGAAAAAATAACTGAGCCAGACCAATTACCTCAAACGCAACAATTAAGTGACATCTTGGAACAAATGTTCAACTGAATGCAAACTATGATGCTAAACATAGTAGACAACATGATGGATCGATTCATCCAGCTTATGAGCAGCCAAATTAAGAAATAAACTTGACCTTAAGATAATCACATGGAACGCCAACGGACTGGTCGCTCGACGACCTGAGCTGGAAATGTTTCTTCATAATTATGAAAAAAGTTGATGTGGTATTAATATCTGAAACTAGGTTTACCAGCAAAAGCTACATCTCAATTAAGGGATACACTGTTTATGCTACCAACCACCCATCGGGAAATGCGCATGGAGGAACGGCAGTCATTGTAAAATCAAATATAAAACATCACCCGCTTGAAGCCTTTTCAACAGACAAGATACAAGCCTCTCTTATTAAAGTTCATGACAATAGCTCAGACATTACCCTTGCGGCAGTTTATTGCCCTCCTAAACACCAAATAACAAAGGAAGACTATAAAGACTTTTTCTCTATGCTCGGACATCGCTTTATAATTGGAGGTGATTGGAATGCAAAACACCTATACTGGGGCTCCAGACTTACAACAACTAGAGGAAGACAGCTCTATCAAGCCGTGAAAGATCTCAATCTTGACTGCTTGTCTACTGGAGAACCTAGCTATTGGCCGACAGATCCACGGAAGACTCCCGATCTACTGGATTTCTTCATATCTAAAAACATTGCAAACAACAACACTAAAACAGAAACCGACTTTGACCTCATTTCAGACCACTCTGCTATTGTTCTATACGTATCTAGTAAGATAATACTAACAGAAGCACCACACAAAATATACAATAGGAATACCAACTGGGAAAAATATCAGGATATCATCACAACCGAGATACAGCTCAAGGTCTCATTGAAAACGTGTGACGAAATAGAACGGGCTATAGAAGGACTAAACAAACTAATTCATGACGCGGCGAACAGATCCACATCTCACCAGAAATCGAGAACTGCAAAAGAGCATGTGTACCCTGAATTCATCAAGGACTGCATAAACGAAAGACGTAGACTCCGCAGAGTTTGGCACAACACTCACTATCCTACAGACAAGACAGCCTTCAACAAAGCTTCGCAACAACTAAAAACTCTAATCAAAGAATTGCAGAACGAGAACCTACAATCATACCTCGCAAATATGACACACACCAGTGATACAAATTACTCGTTATGGAAGGCTACTAAAAACATGAAGCGTCCCAAACAACAAGCTACCCCACTAAGAACAAAAACTGGGTCTTGGGCTCGCTCTGATAGTGAAAAATCTAACACTTATGCTGATCACCTACATAAAGTTTTCGAACCACTTCCCAGCAGTAATCAACATCTGGACACCGAAATAGAGGAATACCTAATGTCACCTACCCAAATGTGCTTACCACTTAAACATGTGACACTAAATGAACTGAAAAGGGAAATCCTAAAACTCCAAGAAGGGAAATGCCCTGGCTATGACCTTATTGATGCTACACTTTTGAAACACCTTCCAAAAAAAGGAATACTTCTCATACTCGCTATCTTCAACGCATGCTTAAGATTGTCCTTATACCCAAGCCAGTGGAAAATAGCCCAGGTAATAATGATACTGAAACCGGGTAAACCTGCTCAAGAAGTGTCTTCTTATCGACCTATCAGCCTACTTCCGGTTATTGGTAAATTACTGGAAAAGATTATACTAAACAGAATGAGGGAACACTTAGCAAAGATAATTCCAACACACCAGTTCGGATTTAGAGAAGGCCACGGCACTGTCGAGCAAGTGCACAGGCTGGTTGACGTCATAAGCAGAGCGATGGAAAATAAGCAATATTGCTCCGCAGTCTTCCTGGATATTAGCCAAGCATTCGACAAGGTTTGGCATAATGGGCTACTCTTCAAAATTAAAAAAATGCTACCACACTCTTTCTACCACATGATAAAATCTTATCTTGAAAAAAGATGCTTCGAAGTAAAATGTAATACCGAAACTTCACAAATGCACGAAATTAAGTCTGGAGTTCCACAGGGTAGCATACTGGGACCAGTTCTTTATTTAATATTCACAGCAGATCTACCCACTCATGCGAACACAATCATAGCTACATACGCAGATGATACCGCACTTCTATCGACCAATGATAATCCTGATACCGCATCCGAATACCTCCAGTCACACCTGACACTCATCCAAACATGGTTCCAGCAGTGGCGTATTAAAGCCAACACAGATAAGTCAGCCCAAGTAACTTTCACACTAAGAAGAAAAACCTGCCCACCTGTGAAACTTTTCGATACAGTGATCCCACAATCAGATGACGCCAAATACTTAGGTATTCACCTCGATCGTCGACTCACTTGGCGTAAACATATATGGACTAAAAGGAAACAACTAGACAGCAAATTCCGCAGTATGTACTGGCTCATCGGACGTAAGTCGAAATTGACAGGTGCCAGTAAAATGGCTATATATAAATCTATACTTAAGCCCATATGGACTTACGGTATCCAGCTCTGGGGCACATCACCCGGGTGTCACCACTGCGAAGATCGCCCGGAGGACACGGTGGAGCATACGGTGCAGGACTGCCCCGCTTGGGCAGAGCACCGCCGTGTCCTCTCGGCGGCGATAGGCGGAGACCTCTCGCGCCCGGCATTGGTCGAGGCCATGCTGCGGGGCGAGACGGAGTGGGAAGCGGTCGCCTCCTTCTGCGAAGCAGTTATGCTCGTGAAGGAGGAGGCGAGCCGCGAGAGAGAGAGGACAGCGTCCTCCCTCCGCCCCAGCCGCAGTGGTAGACGCCCACGGCGTCGGACGTCGCGGGACGATTTCCGGCCACCGTAGGCGCGGGCATGCGGGCGGCGAGTAAAGGGCAACTCGCCACCCGACCATGGACTATGCCCGGGTCGACGGCGCGTTGTGTTCCACGCGCGCCTCAAGGAGTGTCAGCATGATGACGGGGCCCCCCTCTAGAGGGCCAAAGCCTGCCGGGGTTGCGGGACTTATCTCATTACCGTGACCCCGGGACATAACGGGCTATTGAAGGACACCGTGGATTTTAGTCAGTACAAGTCTGACAGTCCCTCCCGCCCTGCCCGGGGTGGGAGGACTCATTTGATGATTTTACCACGAAAAAAAAAAAAAAAAAAAAAAGCTCTGGGGCACAGCCAGCCATAGTAACATTGAAATACTTGAAAGGTTTCAAAGCAAAACAATGAGAGCCATGTTCAATATTCCACCACACATAAGCAACAAATATGTTAACCTAGATTTAAACCTAAGGACCGTGAAAGACGAAATCGAGATATACAGCAAGTAATATCAATTCCGACTGAACCAACATATAAATGAGCTAGCTGCCAAACTGCATGAAGAGGGCAGTCTAAGATTCTCTCGCCTTAAGAGGAACAGTATATCTAAATTAGCGACAAGATTCGCAGACAAAATATGAGAATTTGTACCGTTGGGTGCACATCTCTGCTAACAATACAATAGCTGATGAAAATCTGACAGCATATTAGATTATTGTTGGAAAGAAACAGATCGCTAAGTAGCAGGATAGGGTAAACTACCAGTTATTGGACGCTATCAGTTATTGGACAGAACTCCCTTTAATCGTTTTTATTAAGGTTATGATTCAAGAGTCTAACAATGCAACTGACTCTTTCGGCACTCTGTTTATTGGTAATACTTAAAAGTTCAAAACATTTCTAATAGACGGCAGTAATTGGTCAAAATTATTTACTTTTCTCGGCGTCCGGACGGTTAGCGGCCATTCTAGTGAGAAATAAAGAATTTGGTAAGTTTATCTATACATTATTTAACGATTTAAATTCTACCTGATCATCCTATGTTCTTAGTAGTTTGCACAGTAATGTATTATGATATTCTGTACTGATTTTAATATGATAACATACAGTCAAATAGATTTTTTAAGTTACTATGTAATGTCCAATAGCTGGAAACTTTTTTGTTTAAAATCTAATTGTTGGACAAGTGTCCAATAACAGCATTTTTTAAATTAAAAATAAATACAAACATTTTGGACTCTACTGCCTATAAGTTTAGGCTAAAGGAACCATTTTTAATCGTGTTGCTCTTAAGCAACTTCTACTAGTCTTTGGACAGGGTGTCCAATGACTAATTTTGAGATTCAAATTAGTCATTGGACACCCTGTCCAAAGACCAATGACTAATTTTAAGATTAAAATTAGTCATTGGACACCCTGTCCAAACTAAAACCTACCTAACTAATGGTACTGTCTGATAACGGTGTTTAGAAGTAAACCAAAGATGCCCAAGGGTAAAGAGAAAGACTATGAAAGTTTTTTTTTGTATTACATAAGAGTTGCTAAGACGGAGTAGTTTTGAAAGCAATTAATGTTTCTTCTAAGAGATATGTAGGTAAAAGCAATTTTAATAATATCATAATAAACATTACTAAAATGTTGTTTTCCCCTTTATTACCTATTTGCTATTTTAACGATTTATAAAAGAACATTAATGAGCTAAATTGTGCTGTCCATTAACTAGTATAGACTGTCCAACAATAGAAATTCTGTCCAATGACTATATATTTGGGTACTTTTTTTTTAACAGGATTTTTTCTAATGTTAATGCTGTAAAGTATAATTTTTAAAATGAAATTATGTTCACATACATATTGAATAAGCAAAATAATAACAATTCTAGCACGTAGATTCATAAATGTGTCCAAGAATTATTTTTCGTCAATGTATGGCCCTTAAGTGTCCAATGACTGGTAGTTTACAATAAAAAAAAAAAAAAAAAAAAGAAACGGACGGACCGTTCACTCGTCGTCAGTCGTAATACATAGTGTTGCATTGATACCTAAATAGTCAACAAAGGTGCTCGAGCTGCTGCATGACCTTTTTCAATTCTATTGGATCTTCTTTCGTAGAAAAATTTCCCACGTTTTGGAGGAAGTTACTAGGAAGTTTCGATTCTTCTTCGATCGACTCTTCTTCATTTTTCTTTCTTTTTAAATAGTTGCGGATTTTTCGACGAAAGTCGAAATTCTTTCACGGGAACACCCAAATACTCCGAAATATTTTATTTCGAATTTCGATATTCCGATTTTCAAAATTCCCAACAATACCTAAAAATTACAATAGCTATTAAAAATGGGGTGCTAAGACAGGAAACCTCCACGTGCGCCCGTGGACTGGAGTTCCCTCTCGGATACGTCCGGGGGGAAGACCAGTTTTTCGGGCCGGTGCACCCTGGGATGCGGGCAAAAACTCTTCCTTAGGCACTGTGTGCCTAAGGGGTTTCTTTGCCCGTATGCGAATAGCCTGTCGGGTGGACGCTCCAACGCGTGTGCCTCTGAACAGCAGAGGGCACAGCGGCGGAGCGGGCTTGCGGACGGTGAGTAATGGGTATGCTCGCCGTCCGACCAAGGACCAAACCCGGGTCGGTTTCACGTCGTGTTTCAAGCGTCACCGACGGGGCCCCTTATGGGGCCGAATGCCTGCCGGGGTCGCGGATTTTTCTTAATCCAGGATACCGTGGCCCCGGAACGTAACGAACACGGGTGGATTTTAGTCAGTAAGAGTCTGACAGTCCCTTCCGCCCCGCTCAGGGCGAGAGGACTCATTTGATGATTTTGCCACCCTAAAAAAAAAAAAAAACTATTAAGAATCACGAATTTATTTAAACGAATGTCGCAGGTATATCCGATTTCTTCGTTTTCCGATTTTCACTTATTCGAGAAATGTAATTTTCGATGAGTTCTCATTCCGAAAAACGAAATTCCGATTTTCAATATTCGGAATAAACTTATTTTTACTACCAATTTAGGACGACGCGATCTACCTTGGTAGGTGGTAGTCAACAAATTGACCAATGATGCAAGAGCGAGCGAAGTGAGCTCGGGACTGGGGGCACCCCAACTCGGACAGGTAAGTTTGAAGGGGATGGCTTCTTTGTGGTAGTCAACAAATTGAATTAAAACATTAAATTTTCGTAATTCTTATTAATCGGAACTTTAATAATCGGAATTTAAATAATCGGAATTCGTGTTTTTGATGTTTCGGAAAATTCTTAAGTCGGAAATTTTTGATATTCGGTCTTTTGAAACTCGGTATTTTGAAAATAATAATTATAAACGTTAGGAATATTGAAATTTCGGAATTATGAAAATAGGAATAATGATCAATCGGAGTTGTTATAAGGAATTTTGAACCATTCGGAATTATGAAAATCGGTATTTTGAAATTCGTATTTATGAATTTCGGAATAAAATTTTTCGTATTATTGGTAGTGTACCCTTTTTTCACCCTCTCCATTGCATAAACTCGTCCAATTTAAATTTTTAGTACAAATGCACTTAACTAAGCCACTTTTAAGGAAAAAAACACAAAAAACACGACTTCTCTATCAGCTTTCCAGACAAACTTAAAAATATCTATTAAAGTATTTTATCTAGACTGAAGTCTCTATAGAAAAAAAGATAAGAGTACCATTAGCTAAAATGGAATATTTGTAGAAAGTTTTGTCTTAAAATATATCATCTCATCTATAAAATTACTACAAATTAGGTACCTTCAGGCTTTTTTAACTATTTGTAGAGCATTTTATCTTAAAACATTCGATATACCTATAAACGTACTTAAAATAAGTGTTCTATAGAACAAATGCTCTTAAAATAATCCAGCTTTAGATAAAAAACTCTATAAGATTAAATGTTCTATATTAAACCCACCTTTAGAAAGCCCATATCTAAAGATTAACCCTGAAAAGACAGTCTATAGACAGATTGGTTTTAAAACTTCAAGACTGTGTTACTTGGGTATTAATGATACATAGATTTGGTTTTACCATAAGAAGAAAAGTGTATTATTGTGATTTCTTGCTGTATTTTTCTTTAAGTAAGTATTTTATTTTCTAAATCCTATTTAGAACAGAGTTATAACACGAAAATTAACCTGTATTCTTCACTATAATGTAACGCTTAGTGTACCCCGCATTTAAATGAACAAAGTATTATTTTGAGTTGTGCCTATGATCTATTAAAAGTTTTGTGTATTTTTTTGTTTGCTACTTTATTCAACATAAGTTGTATCTTATTAAAGTATTATTACAAGATGTGTCTGTGTTCATTTGAATTTTAGTTGATGTTAATGTATCAAATGTAAAAACTACGATGTTCTGTTTACAACTATTTAATTTAGATAGCAGTTTGTCTAATTCTGTCTATGATCTTCAGTTTCATATTCTTTATTTCAGAATGATACCACAGAAAAGACTAAATTATCTTCGAAAATTTATAGTAGCACAGGGTAAGACATCGAATAACCGTCAATATAATTTTGAACTCATCCGAAAATCTTGATATTAGCTTACATCGAATGTTTAGAAAATGTTGATTTCGCATGCGAATCTGATCCAAATGGCAAGAATAGTAATTTTTTTAATAGGTATTAATAACTTTTACTAGTGGTTTTACCGTTTTGCTCAATATCGAACACAAGAAGGCGTTGTATTTTATCCGGATCTATTCAGCCATTCTGACGTTATTGAGTAATACCTAAACATCCTAACTTTCACATTATAATATTATTAAAATAATCATAATTTTTCTTTTGATTAAAGTGCGAATAACATGAGGAATCCAAAATATTAGTTATTTAAGAATTGCAATGATACGTTTTTCTAGTTGTTCCGCTATGCCGCATTTATAAAGTTCATTTTTTTATTTATTTTCCTTAGTACAGAAAATGTACAAACCAATTTAATTGAAAATATAAATGCTCCAGATCATAGTATTCCAGCATCCAGTTCTATTGAAAATTGTTTGAAAAACGATGCAAATATTACGGATATTAACGGTGAGAATATATTTGAATGATTTTCTAATCTGAAGGGAGGTTACATTCCTTCATTTATTTATATTTAGGTATATTTATCATTTAAATTTTTATTTTAGGCATATCTAACACTGAAGATCTAAGTGAAGCCGATAAAAGTGATGGACCCGATTTCGATTCAGATGACAGCGTTAAAGATCCGAACTTTAGACATAGATCAGCGTCAATATCATCAACGGATTCAAGTTCATCTTCCAGCTCCAGCTCCTCCAATTCCAGTTCATCATCATCAGCTTCTAGTACACGTTCACATTCCGCCCACCGCGAAAACATTCCACCTGCATTACACGTCTCTTGCGCCGAAATCATTCCACTTGCAGACTCTCAGGTTGAAAACTTAGATTTGAACAAAAAACTCACACGTAAACGACAACGAAATATTAACGACTGGAAATCAGAAGTCGCGAAATGTTTAAGAAACACAGGTCAAAGCTACACATCAAAAAAACTAAAAAAAGTCATTTCAGCCAGAAAAGTAGGGCCACCATGTGGTGAGAAGTGTCGTCTAAAATGTTCTGCAAATGTGTCAGAAGAAGAAAGACAGAACATCTTTCATGAATATTATAATTTGGGCAACATAACGATGCAGAGACAATTCATTATAAACAGCACTACTATAATTAATCCGAAATATAAATACACAAATGCGGCAAATCCTAGGCAGAGCAACAATGCATTTTATTTTTCGGTTCAAAATAATAAAGTACGTGTTTGTAAAACGTTCTTTAAATCCACACTTGCCTTAAATGATCGCGTAATAAGGACTGCCTTTGAAAAGCGTATACCTACAATGAGTAACGTTGTAGCCGTAGATGGTAGAGGAAAGCATGGAAATCATGCCAAAATACCGAATATCATTAAATCCGAAATAAGGAGCACATACAATCTATTCCGACTATGGACAGCCATTACTGTCGCAGTAATACTAATAAGCTTTATATTGATGGCAGTAAAACATTGATTGATCTCCACAGAGATTACGTTAAGTTATGTCAGACTGAATATAAGCCATATGGTAACTATGTTTTGTATAGTCAAATATTTAATAATGAGTTTAATATTGCCTTTTATTCACCTAAAAAAGATAGGTGTGATACTTGTGAGGCTTTCATGAATGCTACTGGGGAAGAAAAACAACGTCTTAAACTTGAGTATGATACACATTTAGTTGAAAAAGATCTATCGAGAGCCGAGAAGGAACAAGACAAATTGAAAGGGAGCAGTGTGGTAGTTGCTGTCTATGATTTACAAGCAACAATGCCTTGTCCAAGGGGGGACGTAAGTAAATTTTATTACATCTCTAAAGTAAATGTTTTAAATTTTACAATAACTGATTTGAAAACAAAAGATGTTTATTGTAATGTATGGCACGAAGGGCATGGCAATCGTGGTGTGAATGAGATTGCAACTTGCGTGTGGAATTATCTTAACCAAATTGATACAAAAGCTGAGCAATTAGTTGATGTAATATTCTACAGTGATAATTGCTGCGGGCAGCAGAAAAACCGTTTCATGATTTCAATGTACATGTTAGCAGTAAATAGATTTCAAAATATTCGTTCTATTACTCACAAATTCCTAATTAAGGGACATACCCAAAATGAGGGTGATAATTGCCATTCTCTAATTGAAAGAAAAATTAAAAAGACCCTTCGTTCCACTACGATATATACACCTGATCAGTATTTTACTTAAATTAGAACTGCTAAATCTAACGGTAAACCATTCGCAGTTAAAGAATTAACCTACGACAGCTTTTACGATTTTAAAGAAGTTTCACCAAAGATTGGAAAAAACTTTTCCAAAAATATTCTAAATGAATCTGTAAAAATGAATGATTTCAGTATTATTTATGTGTCTAAATCAGACCCTGGATCTTTTTTTTACAAAACATCTTACTCTGACACCTCCTATAAGCAAATAAAAGTAGCAGGGTCCACTCGCAGCACTCAAAACGACTTGATGTCACCGAATTTACCTGCAGCTTATTCTGAGAGGATTAAAATTACAAGTAAAAAGAAACAGGGGCTGTTGAAATTAGTTGAAAAAACATAATTCCGAAATACTATGAAGATTTTTATCAAAATTTATAAGTAACTTTTATATATTTAATACAAATCCTCATAGTCCTCATGGTTTCACTTATTCAATAAGGTATCACTTATTTATTTTTAATAATATTCTTAAGTATGTACTATGACGGGCACGCCGCAATCGCGGCGGTAAGACCCCTCTTTGAGGAGTGGCTGGAAAGGCGTCACGGCGTCCTGACCTATCGGATGACGCAGGTCCTCACCGGACACGGATGTTTCGGGAGGTACCTGTGTCGGATGGGGAAGGAAGAAACGCCGGGGTGTCACCATTGCGAAGATCGCCCGGAGGACACAGTAGAGCATACGGTGCAAGACTGCCCCGCTTGGGCAGAGCACCGCCGTGTCCTCACGGCAGCGATAGGCGGAGACCTCTCGCGCCCGGCATTGGTCGAGGCCATGCTGCGGGGCGAGACGGAGTGGGAAGCGGTCGCCTCCTTCTGCGAGGCAGTAATGCTCGTTAAGGAGGAGGCGGGCCGTGAGAGAGAGAGGACAGCGTCCTCCCTCCGCCCCACCCGCAATGGTAGACGCCCACGGCGTCGGACGTCGCAAGACGATCTCCGGCCACCGTAGGCGCGGGCATGCGGGCGGCGAGTAAAGGGCAACTCGCCGCCCGACCATGGACCATGCCCGGGTCGACGGCGCGTTGTGTTCCACGCGCGCCTCAAAGAGCGTCAGCACGATGACGGGGCCCCGCCCAAGAGGGCCAAAGCCTGCCGGGGTCGCGGGACTTATCTCATTACCGTGACCCCGGAACATAAAAGGCTATTGAAGGACACCGTGGATTTTAGTCAGTACAAGTCTGACAGTCCCTCCCGCCCTGCCCGGGGTGGGAGGACTCATTTGATGATTTTACCACGCTAAAAAAAAAAAAAAAAAAGTATGTACTATGAGGACTTTTTTCTGATTTCTTTGAGGTTTTTTTTTGTTTAATTAATACTTAATTATGTATTTTTTTCTCAACTAATAATTTTCTATTTAGTATGTTTTTTCAGAAAGTTGTTGCTCTTCAAATATTTTGTTCAATATTCTGTTATTTACCAGGTTATACTTTGCTTGCAAAGTGTAAAGTTCTTATTAAATTAATGTAAGTAATACTAACTTTTAACATAATTATTTTTTTGAGATTTTTATTTTTGTTTTTACTTTGTTAAATAATGATACTGACTAGTTCAATAAGTACTTTGTGATTTTTGTTTTGATACAAAGACTAGAATTTAGATATAGACTAGAATAATACCTTAAGATTGTTATTCATTAGATTTTTATAAGTCAAGATTGATGCTAAGGTCTTTTTGTAATAAATAAGTTTTTTTTCATTACTTTAATCGCATTTAAAAATATATAAATACTGTTTTCTTTTTAAACTAAACATCTTGAACAAAAGTAAAATTCAAAAGAATACAGTCACAACTGGTAAAAAGTGTAAATAATTTAATAAATAATTGTAAATAGAGTAATGTCTTTAAAGATAATTATAGAGTACATACTAATACATATTAATAATAAAAAATAATCTGTTTATCTTATGGATATACCACAATATTTTTTGTTAAAAACTTAAATCGCTTCTCCTGAAAAAGTACGTTTTTAGAGTTAATACAGTATTCTTGCGGGCAAGCGAAATGTAAATATATGTTTTTAGTTGTTTTATTATTAGATACTAATTTTAATTTCAATTTAGTTGTTACTCTATGTTTTATTAAATAATAATATTACAATAAATATGAGGCGCTTTTTATTTTCTCATAGTGGGTGATGAAAAGTAGAGTGTATCACTCGGACGCAAAATATATTTTTAGCTCGGGCGACGTACTTTGAATCCCTCGCTACGTTCAGGATTCTACTAAAGAATCCCTCGATACGCTCAGGATTCTACTGTAGAATCCCTCACTTCGCTCTGGATTCAAAATAGCGCCCACGCCGTAAAAATATTATTTGGCTCCCTTGTCATACAATCTACTATTTTACTCACTGAAAACAGTGAGTAAAAAGCTCTTTTACTCACTGTTTTGGTGTTTGAATTTAGAATACATTGATGCGGTCGACCCCTGTGTTATTAAGAAAATATTACTCTTAATTTAAGTCATTGTTCTGATTTGGCGCAGTGACTGAGCGATTGGACTGCTGCGTTGCGGGTCGCGGGTTCGATTCCCTCACGGAGCAAATATTCATATGATCTACATTTATGTTTTTCGGGTCTTGTGTATGTGAATTAAGATGTTTTTAAATACACTCACGGCACAGGAGATTATTAATAATCTGGAAAGTCCTAATTAAAAAAAAACACCTTTTTGTTGTTCTTTAATATCTTTTAAATTATTTATAGCTTAAATCTTTCTTTTTCTCGTGGTCATGGTATAAAGTATCGTATGCAACTCTTGAATAAAACGGATTTATATCGAGGGCCATGTATCACTCGCGTCGCTCAGGATTTGAATACTTGAATCACTCGCTTCACTCGTGAATCACTCCCTACGGTCGTGATTCAGTCATTACAACCCTTCGCTTGATCGTGATTCATAATTATATGGCCCTCGCTTTAAATCCGCTCTTTATTCACTAGTTGCATAATATACTATTACAAGTTGTTTCATGAAGATCGGTCTAGTAGTTTTCAAGTTATTGCGATTTTTGTAAAATCAAAGTTTTGTTCCTACGTAGTTTTGACTATTTTTGTTCTAGGAAGATTTTTTTTTTTATATTTATATATCGCTTGCCCGCAAGAATACTGTATTAACTCTAAAAACGTACTTTTTCAGGAGAAGCGATTTAAGTTTTTAACAAAAAATATTGTGGTATATCCATAAGATAAACAGATTATTTTTTATTATTAATATGTATTAGTATGTACTCTATAATTATCTTTAAAGACATTACTCTATTTACCATTATTTATTAAATTATTTACACTTTTTACCAGTTGTGACTGTATTCTTTTGAATTTTACTTTTGTTCAAGATGTTTAGTTTAAAAAGAAAACAGTATTTATATATTTTTAAATGCGATTAAAGTAATGAAAAAAAAAATTCTCACTTATTTATTACAAAAAGACCTTAGCATCAATCTTGACTTATAAAAATCTAATGAATAACAATCTTAAGGTATTATTCTAGTCTATATCTAAATTCTAGTCTTTGTATCAAAACAAAAATCACAAAGTACTTATTGAACTAGTCAGTATCATTATTTAACAAAGTAAAAACAAAAATAAAAATCTCAAAAAAATAATTATGTTAAAAGTTAGTATTACTTACATTAATTTAATAAGAACTTTACACTTTGCAAGCAAAGTATAACCTGGTAAATAACAGAATATTGAACAAAATATTTGAAGAGCAACAACTTTCTGAAAAAACATACTGGTTACGCTACGCAGAAAGAACGGTTAAGTCTTTTATCTATAACTTCATGTCATTGAACGACTAAGTTGATTGGCTGTGACGTCCTATCCCCGTCCTTTTCCCGCACATACCTTCTCGCCTTCGTACGAGAGGGATCGCTTAAAAGCGGCCGCAGTTGACACTCGAAGCCAATCGGTTCCTCACGACACGCACCTAACATCAGAGCGCTCCAGTTGCCTGCAGTCGACAGCGCCTCCCGCCCGCGACCATCTCCGGAGAAATTATGGTATTGTGCAATCCTTCCTATATTTCGTTTTGCAATCTTTCTTGTGTTCCCGGCAGAACGTAATTTCCATGTTTTTCGTCACAGCCAATTAGCAAATTAGCAAAATTAGCACAACCCGCGCTTCCATTTGGTCCTAACGAGCCTGGATAGTTATTGAAATCAGTGATAACCATTCGCCATTCGTAGTCGAAAAAAAAATACTCGTATTCTAATTAGTTTTGTACCAAACACTTGTCTCGCCGACAGGTGTGGGTATATCGTTAAATTATCGGTAAAACCGTTGTAGATTCGTAACACCAGCTAGTAATCGTTACTATAACTGGTTATTTCGCTTAATCCCGCATTATTGTAAAATATTACCGTTGAATTACCGCATCGCGCTCAATCACCGACGCATAAAAATAAATACCCACTTAGGTAAATTATTCGCTTTCATCGCTTTCACAACGTATTTCGTTTGTTACATATTTATTTAATTATCGTTATTAGAAGGTTGCTAGATGGCGCCTACAGATATTACTCTTAAACGATTATTAGGAAAAAGAGATCGAATATTTTCTCGTATGCAACGTATTTGTGATAAATTGAAAAATATTGATTCGGAGGAATTCGATAAAGAATCATTCTTGTGTGACTGTGAAACGATAAATTCGTTGCGTACTGATTTTGAATGTGCGCTGGACGATATAATCGCTCATGAAATTAAATTAAATCCCGATTATGTCGTCGACTATCAGGCACTTTCTTCATTCGAAGACTTACTGGGTAGGGTGAAGCGGGCAGAGAAAAAATTGCAGGTTCAGGCACCTAGTGAATGTAAGAAATCTCCTCGCTTGCCCCCGATTGAAATACCCGAATTTAATGGGGATTCTCAATAAACATTTTTCTAGGTCTACTACGCTTCCAGTTGACGTTAAGGATATGACTATCCTTGACATTACTTCCAGGCCAATGTTTCCTACTGACTCTTTTTCTTTCTCTCCCGTGACTAACCTTGAGGTCTTCAAATGCTTTACCTCTATTAAGTCTAAGGCTGTGGGCTGTGATGGGGTCAGTCGAACTATGTTATCTTTATTGATTGAGAATTTAATTCCAGTTATTACTCATATCATCAATACATCTCTGCAGACTGGTGTGTTTCCCGCAATGTGGCGTAAGGCTTACATTATCCCTCTTCCCAAAATTTCCAACCCAAGTTTACCTAATCACTTCAGACCCATCTCCATTCTCCCTTTCCTTTCCAAAATCTTAGAAGCAGTTGCTCTCAAGCAAATATCCTCCTACGTTTTTAAAAATAACTTTTTGTCCAATTACCAATCTGGATTTCGGCCTGGCCACAGCACAGCCACAGCTTTACTTAAAGTTACTGAAGACATTAGGGATGGCTTGGAGAATTCGAGGTTAACGGTCTTAGTTTTAATAGATTTTTCCAATGCTTTTAACACCGTTGATCACGATATCCTCTTGGCCATCTTGTCTCAAATTGGGGTCTCTTCGTTGTCACGTGATTGGTTTTCATCTTATCTTCGTGGTCGCCAGCAGGCAGTGCGTGCTGATCAGGAGTGCTCTGACTGGTGCGACCTGGTAACTGGTGTTCCTCAAGGCGGTATACCCTCTCCTCTCTTATTTTCGTTATTTATAAACTCCATTACTTCTATCCTCAAATGTTCTTACCATCTCTACGCTGATGACTTGCAACTATACGCCCAATCAGACATCGCCAACCTTAATAATTGCATCTCATCACTCAATGCTGATCTTCGTGCTATTGAAGAATGGTCTAGCAAGTTTGGGGTTGCTGTGAACGTCGGAAAATGTCAGGCAATCATAATCGGTAGTTCATACCACTTGAGAAACGTGAACACTAGCCAACTTGTGCCACTGTTGTACGAGAACACCGTCATCTCTCTTTCACCTCACGTAAAAGACTTGGGCCTGTACATTGACGACAGTTTGAGTTGGAAAAAGCATGTGGCTCAGGTGAGTCAGAAAGTTACGTTCTCGCTGCGGTCTCTCTATAGATTCAAGCATTTCCTCCCATCTAGCACCAAACTCACTTTGGTCCAGTCACTTGTGCTTCCCATCATTGACTATGCCGATGTTTGTTATTCTGATCTATCCCAAGAACTTCTAAATAAATTGGATCGTCTTCTCAATAACTGTATTCGCTTCGTTTTTGGCCTTCGTAAATACGATCACATTTCTTCTTTTCGTTCCCAGCTTAAATGGTTGCCTATCCGACGCAGGAGGTCCCTCAGATCTCTCTGCATGCTCTTCAAGATTATAAACGATCCATGTGCTCCTGATTACTTAAAAACTCTTTTCAAAGTGTTGGGCAGTTCTCATAGTCGTAACCTTCGAGCTTCTAAGAATCTACTTTTCCAAATTCCTTCACACCGTACCGGTTTCATGTCTAATTCTTATACTATCTCAACTATTAAGCTCTGGAATGCGCTACCCTTTAGCATTAAAAAAGCTGAAAGCAATTTCACTTTCAAGAGAAAAGTACGTAACCTCTATACGTCAGAATAAATTAGGATGTCATGTCATGAATTATTAGGATTTTATTTTATATGTTATAATATTGTTTAGTTTATTTTATTTGTATATATGTAATAGTATTAAAAAGCATAGTATTTTTTATTTTTAGATTGTTTAGCTTTTTTTTTTTACTAGTTTTTTTTTTATTGTTATTATAATTATTATTATTTTTTGTACCCTACCACAGTGTTGTCTTACACCCAAAGGTTGACTGGTAGAGAATGCCTTGTGGCATTAAGTCCGCCTATGTATCATGAATTTGTACATGAAGTATTAATAAATAAATAAATAAAATATTAAAAATTGGCCTCTGTTCATCGCCAGTTTTCGAAATGCCGTGCATAATAATAATTCGCTAACAGCATGCGAGAAATTATATTATTTGATTGGGAAATTAACAGGCAAAGCTCGTTCGATATGTGCAGGAATTACTCCGTCAGCTGATAATTACCCTCTTATATTCGATTCACTTTGTGAAAGGTACGAAGATAAACGGCAATCGGCAACTTCATATCTAGACCAATTATTTGAATTTAAATCTATTTCGTCAGGTTCGCCGGCTACTTTAGAATCATTTCTCGATAAATTCGCAACGTCGGTAGCCGGGTTTAAAAACATAAAGGTCCATGACCACGCTGATTTTATTTTATTGCATATCGCTCTTAAAAAACTCGACATAGACACTGTACGGGCATTCGAATCTAATCATCAATTAAAATCAAGTAGTTCCGAAATTCCATCTTTTAGTGAATTAGTTGAGTTTGTTCGTGAGCATATAAAGGTAATAGAACGAACTGCGTCAACAGTCTCTAACAATAAGTCACCTGCAAACCGAAAATATACTAATACATATACCTGTGTAGCTGATAACGAACCTACCGCGTGTGTTTTGTGTAAGGAGAAACATGATCACGTATATAAATGTAAAGTATTTAATAGTTATAAACCCGATCAGAGATTTAAGTTTGTGAAATCAAACAATTTATGCATTAATTGCTTAAGTCCAAAACATCGTGTGTCCGCTTGTGGGTCAAAGTCCACTTGTAAAAAATGTAGCTCTAAACATCATAGTCTGTTGTGCTTCGGCAACAAATTGAGCGACGCGCACGGTTCAAGGTCGACCGGCGCTCGCACGCCCTCTGCTGAGAGACTTACGAAGCAGACTGATATATCGTTATGCGCGACTAATGAAAACCGTATTAATTCTTATCGAGGCCCAACAACCATATTGATTGCTACCGCGCAAGTTATTGTAGTAGATTCTTTTGGCAAAGAACATATTGTTCGCGCAATATTAGACAGCGCTTCTCAAAGTAACTTTATCACGCGGGATTGTTGTCAACTTTTGGGTTTGAACATAAATAATAAACCTGCCTGTGCAACCGTCAGGGGCATAGGAGGTGCTAGTAAACAAATACAGGGTTCCGTACAAATTAAATTTTATTCTCGTTTCAATCGTAATATAAACTATAATATTGAGTCATTCGTAATAGATAAAATTACTGAACGTTTGCCAACTGCCACGGTTGACGTTTCGCTTTTGCATAATTTTAAAAATTTACAGTTAGCAGACGATACATATTTTTCTTCAAATCCTATTCAATTATTGATCGGTGCTTCGACTTTCCCGCACTTACTCTTATCTAACAGAGTTCAAGGTCAGCCTACACATGCGTCTCCAATCGCCTTGCAAACTGTACTCGGCTATGTAATTGTCGGTAAGGCGCCGGTTCGCATCGATGACAATTCGACCGTTTCGTATTGTTGCACCGCGGAGCCGTTAGACTTAGCGATACGGAAATTCTGGGAATTGGAAGAAGTAAATGTTCCCCCGGTACTCAGCCTAGATGACAAATTATGTGAGGAGTTTTATGCCCGCACTACCACTCGAAATAGTGACGGACGATACGTAGTCGCTTTGCCTTTCAAGGGTGATGTCGAATCCCTGGGCAACTCACGTCAAGCAAGTGAACGCCGGTTTCTCTGCTTGGAAAGGAAGATGCAAGCTTCTCCTAATTTAAAGGCCGCGTACGACAACGTCATCCTAGAATATTTAGAGAAGGGCTATATTTCACCTACAATTCCTGATCCTTCGGAACCTTCGTACTACATTCCGCATCATGGTGTGATCCGAGATGATAAGGTCACAACCAAACTTCGTGTCGTTCTCGATGGTAGTTGTAAAACTACTACCCGCGTTTCGCTTAATGATCTCTTGTATGGTGGACAGAACCTACAAGGGAATTTGTTTAACATTATAGTTAATTTTCGTTTGTTTTCGATCGCGCTTTCATCAGACATTCGTCAGATGTTTCCCAGCATTGGAGTCCGAGAACCTGATCGGCGTTTCCAACGCATCTTGTATCGTTTTTCGCCGCAGGAACCTTTGCAAGTTTATGAGTTCAATCGTGTCGATTTTGGACTCAAATCTAGCCCCTTTCACGCGCTGCGAACTATTAAGCAGCTGGCAGAGGATGAGGGTGACTCGTACCCTCAGGCTAAAGCCATTGTCGCCACGGGATTGTACATGGACGATTTTGTCCATTCCGTCCTCACGGAAACCCAGGGCATTTCCACCGCTTCAGAGATGATTGGTCTCATGAAGGCGGGTCAATTCGAGTTGGTCAAGTGGACCAGTAATTCACAAGTAGTACTGAATTCTATCCCGCTTTCGCATCGTCTGCCAGCTGACAAGGAGTTCGACGGGTCCGACCAACATAAAGTACTTGGTTTGTGTTGGTCGCCCACGTCAGATCACTTCGCCATGAGAGTAAACACTCCCACTCAGACTTGTACTAAGCGTACAATATTATCGTGTATCGCTAAAACATGGGACGTCATGGGATTTGTCGCGCCTGTCGTCTTGCATGCCAAGCTTCTTATCAACGGGCACGCCGCAATCGCGGCGGTAAGACCCCTCTTTGAGGAGTGGCTGGATAGGAGTCACGGCGTCCTGACCTACCGCATGACGCAGGTCCTCACCGGACACGGAAGTTTCGGGAGGTACCTGTGTCTAAGGAGAAAGGAGGAAACGCCTGGGTGTCACCACTGCGAAGATCGCCCGGAGGACACAGTAGAGCATACGGTGCAAGACTGCCCAGCTTGGGCAGAGCACCGACGTGTCCTCACGGCGGCGATAGGCGGAGACCTCTCGCGCCCGGCATTGGTTGCGGCCATGCTGCGGGGCGAGACGGAGTGGGAAGCGGTCGCCTCCTTCTGCGAAGCAGTAATGCTCGCGAAGGAGGAGGCGGGCCGCGCGAGAGAGAGGGCAATGTCCTCCCTCCGCCCCACCCGCGGTGGTTGGCGCCCACGGCGTCGGACGTCGCAAGACGATCTCCGGCCACCGTAGGCGCGGGCATGCGGGCGGCGAGTAAAGGGCAACTCGCAGCCCGACCATGGACCATGCCCGGGTCGACGGCGCGTTGTGTTCCACGCGCGCCTCAAAGAGCGTCAGCGTAATGACGGGGCCCCCTCTGTAGAGGGCCAAAGCCTGCCGGGGTCGCGGGACTTATACCATTACCGTGACCCCGGAACATAAAGGGCTATTGAAGGACACCGTGGATTTTAGTCAGTACAAGTCTGACAGTCCCTCCCGCCCTGCCCGGGGTGGGAGGACTCATTTGATGATTTTACCACGATAAAAAAAAAAAAAAAAAAAAAGCTTCTTATCAAGAAGCTTTGGCTATGCAACTGTGACTGGGATGAGACACCACCTGAAGATATAGTCAGGCTCTGGACTCGCTTTAGGGAAGAGCTTCCTTTGCTCTGCAACATAAAAATCCCACGCCACGTTGGTATTGTCGCTGATAGTGTGGTCACACTCTTAGCTTTCGCGGACGCTAGCGAGAAAGCATACGGGGGAGTGATTTATTTCCACGTCCACAATAGCGATGGCAATACAGTCAATTTGATAACAGCTAAGTCTAAGGTCTCTCCCAAAAATGTAGTTTCTCTCGCTCGTCTTGAGCTCTGTGCTATTCTTGTGTTATCCCAGCTAATATAGCTTTTCGTGGTTGTTTTAAATTCGCCGCCAGTCGCTGCTGGAATGACCTCCCTCCACCTATTCGTGCTCTAAAATCAGTTGGTACTTTTAGGATCAATTTTAAACGATACTTACTCCAACAGCAACAAAACACCAATTAATAACTCACTGTGTTTTGCACGCAGTTCACAATGGTGACTGGGGCGTCATATTTGAAGCGGATAACTGGTAGCGTGATCACTATTTATGGATTATTCGTACAATCTAGCGACTGTTACTCCTCAACTCCTTGATGCATTATTTGTCTTTCTCTTCTTGTATGTTTTACGCCCAGCTTGCTAATAATAATTTATTATTTTAAGTCCATAATATTAAGTAGGTAACACTTTCACTTTTTTTTACACACAGTTATAATTTTTAGACCACTTAAATTAATATTGTTTTTCTTTTAGTTTTTCGGTTGACATAAGACTTGTCTGCGCCCGCGTCTCTGACTTGTCGGTGTTGTCAGCCTTTAGACACACTTGGAATTTATTATACTTAATTTATTTATATCTGTTATTCGTTATTTATTTATTTATAACACTGTTTATTTATATACGTATCTGACCGTGACATCACTTTGGGCCCTACCAGAAAACCAGCGCTGTGACAATTAAATGTCGCAGCACATGCTGAGGTAGGAGCCTTTTGGCCTCACACAGGACTAAATTGTATTTTTATTTTTTTTTATGTTTTGTGTGGTTTTACCTTTTGTTTTTTTTTCTTTTGTTTTATGTAATTTTATTTTGTTTTTATTCATGTAATTTTGTTTGTTCTGTCCTGTGTGTTCCAAATACAACTCTTTTCTTTCTTTCTTAATAAGAAATGTCGTGGTCGCTTGTCAAAACCGAATAGTTTTCCGTGACATATTCGCATTTTCGGATTCGACGGTCGCGCTCTGTTGGGTACATTCGTCGCCCCATCGTTGGAATACCTTTGTAGCCAACAGAGTTTCGAAAATACAAAGTGATTTGTCACCGCAAAATTTATATCACGTGTCCGGTGCGGACAATCCAGCAGATTGTCTTTCACGCGGACTCACACCCTCACAAATTATAGACCATCTGCTTTGGTTCAGGGGACCCCCGTGGGCTCACTTGGACATTTCACAATGGCCTGTCGTTCCTTTCAATCCCTCCTCAGTGTCTGAAGCACCTGAAGAGAAGAAAAATTCGTTGTTAGTCGCTGCACCTAACGAAAGATCTCCTATTCTTTGTTTAGTCGATCGTATCTCGTCTTGGAGTAAATTACTTAGAGTGGTAATTTACGTTTGTCGTTTTGCTAAGTTGTTACCGGTTAATAACCGCATGTCAGCATCGGATTACGATTTCGCTGAACTACTCATTCTACGTAAAATTCAACGCTTCTATTTCTCAAAGGAAATTGCCAGACTCAGAGAAGGCAAGGATTGTAGTCATTCTCTTCGGCACTTGAAACCTTTCCTCAAAGACGGACTCATTAGAGTCGGAGGCTTATGAAGCGAAATACCCAATTCTACTCCCAAGAAAAGATCCTATTCTGAATTTGCTTGTCGAATACCATCATAAATTGAATTGCCACGCGGGTCCCGACCTGCTGATGTCACTATTACGTCAAAGGTATTGGATACTTTCTGCACGCAATTTAATTAGGAATAGGATTCATAAGTGTCTATCCTGCTTTCGTCTACGTCCCAAGCCAAGTTTCCCTGAGATGGCAGATCATCGGTCTTGTCGTGTAGTTCAATCAACTAAACCGTTCGTTCACACGGGCACGGACTACGCTGGTCCCTTCAAGGTTACCATGTCTCGCGGCCGAGGCATTCGTTCTACCAAGGCATACGTGTGTCTGTTCGTCTGCATGACTACACGCGCGGTACATATCGAACTAGCCGGTGATCTTAGTACAGTCAGTTTTATGAGTGCTTTCAAACGATTCCTATCAAGGCGCGGCCCGGTTAGTAGGATTTACTCGGACAACGGGACAAATTACATTGGCGCTAAGCGTAAACTTTCGGAACTTCACGACTTCCTTTGTTCGAAATATCACAACACCGAATTTGGTCACATGTTAGCTGAAAATCGCATAAATTGGTCACTTAATGTCCCGACTGCTAGTCATTTCGGCGGTAATTGGGAGGCTAATATTAGAAGTTTAAAGATTCACTTATACCGTGTAATTGGTGATACCATCCTTTCGTTTGAAGAGTTAAATACCGTTCTTACTCAAGTCGAATCAGTAATGAATACTAGACCTCTTTGTAGGACACTCTAGTGATCCTTCAGAACCACTAGCTTTGACTCCAGCGCACTTTCTGAATCTCACCCCTTTAAAATACTTGCCTGCCGAGGAGATAGACGAGAGAACAATTGTTTCGAGACATAAACTGTTAGACCAATTGGTACAATCGTTTTGGAAGCGCTGGAGAAGCGGATATCTTCACACTTTACAATCGCGTCGTAAATGGAACACGCCGATCGATCCAGTCACTGTCGGTACGGTTGTGATTCTCATAGTAGATAATTCGCCCCCACTTCACTGGCCTTTGGGTGTCGTGGAAGAAGTTTTTCCTGACTCCACAGGAGTCACTCGCATCGCCCGAGTTAAGACATTGACTGGATCCTACTTGCGTCCCGTCGTTCGTCTTTGCCCATTGCCTAACCAATAAATTCGGCTCTCGTCATCCAAGGTTAGGTTAGCATTAGTAATTAATTATTTGATTTCATTGATATTTACGTATAGATAATAGTTATTGTAGTTTAATTTCACGAATTTCGCCTTCAACTCTTGAAGGCATCCCTTCAAGCCCGGGGGGAATGGTTACGCTACGCAGAAAGAACGGTTAAGTCTTTTATCTATAACTTCATGTCATTGAACGACTAAGTTGATTGGCTGTGACGTCCTATCCCCGTCCTTTTCCCGCACATACCTTCTCGCCTTCGTACGAGAGGGATCGCTTAAAAGCGGCCGCAGTTGACACTCGAAGCCAATCGGTTCCTCACGACACGCACCTAACATCAGAGCGCTCCAGTTGCCTGCAGTCGACAGCGCCTCCCGCTCGCGACCATCTCCGGAGAAATTAAGGTATTGTGCAATCCTTCCTATATTTCGTTTTGCAATCTTTCTTGTGTTCCCGGCAGAACGTAATTTCCATGTTTTTCGTCACAGCCAATTAGCAAAATTAGCAAAATTAGCATAACCCGCGCTTCCACATACTAAATAGAAAATTATTAGTTGAGAAAAAAATACATAATTAAGTATTAATTAAACAAAAAAAAACCTCAAAGAAATCAGAAAAAAGTCCTCATAGTACATACTTAAGAATATTATTAAAAATAAATAAGTGATACCTTATTGAATAAGTGAAACCATGAGGACTATGAGGATTTGTATTAAATATATAAAAGTTACTTATAAATTTTGATAAAAATCTTCATAGTATTTCGGAATTATGTTTTTTCAACTAATTTCAACAGCCCCTGTTTCTTTTTACTTGTAATTTTAATCCTCTCAGAATAAGCTGCAGGTAAATTCGGTGACATCAAGTCGTTTTGAGTGCTGCGAGTGGACCCTGCTACTTTTATTTGCTTATAGGAGGTGTCAGAGTAAGATGTTTTGTAAAAAAAAGATCCAGGGTCTGATTTAGACACATAAATAATACTGAAATCATTCATTTTTACAGATTCATTTAGAATATTTTTGGAAAAGTTTTTTCCAATCTTTGGTGAAACTTCTTTAAAATCGTAAAAGCTGTCGTAGGTTAATTCTTTAACTGCGAATGGTTTACCGTTAGATTTAGCAGTTCTAATTTAAGTAAAATACTGATCAGGTGTATATATCGTAGTGGAACGAAGGGACTTTTTAATTTTTCTTTCAATTAGAGAATGGCAATTATCACCCTCATTTTGGGTATGTCCCTTAATTAGGAATTGGTGAGTAATAGAACGAATATTTTGAAATCTATTTACTGCTAACATGTACATTGAAATCATGAAACGGTTTTTCTGCTGCCCGCAGCAATTATCACTGTAGAATATTACATCAACTAATTGCTCAGCTTTTGTATCAATTCGGTTAAGATAATTCCACACGCAAGTTGCAATCTCATTCACACCACGATTGCCATGCCTTTCGTGCCATACATTACAATAAACATCTTTTGTTTTCAAATCAGTTATTGTAAAATTTAAAACATTTACTTTAGAGATGTAATAAAATTTACTTACGTCCCCCCTTGGACAAGGCATTGTTGCTTGTAAATCATAGACAGCAACTACCACACTGCTCCCTTTCAATTTGTCTTGTTCCTTCTCGGCTTTCGATAGATCTTTTTCAACTAAATGTGTATCATACTCAAGTTTAAGACGTTGTTTTTCTTCCCCAGTAGCATTCATGAAAGCCTCACAAGTATCACACCTATCTTTTTTAGGTGAATAAAAGGCAATATTAAACTCATTATTAAATATTTGACTATACAAAACATAGTTACCATATGGCTTATATTCAGTCTGACATAACTTAACGTAATCTCTGTGGAGATCAATCAATGTTTTACTGCCATCAATATAAAGCTTATTAGTATTACTGCGACAGTAATGGCTGTCCATAGTCGGAATAGATTGTATGTGCTCCTTATTTCGGATTTAATGATATTCGGTATTTTGGCATGATTTCCATGCTTTCCTCTACCATCTACGGCTACAACGTTACTCATTGTAGGTATACGCTTTTCAAAGGCAGTCCTTATTACGCGATCATTTAAGGCAAGTGTGGATTTAAAGAACGTTTTACAAACACGTACTTTATTATTTTGAACCGAAAAATAAAATGCATTGTTGCTCTGCCTAGGATTTGCCGCATTTGTGTATTTATATTTCGGATTAATTATAGTAGTGCTGTTTATAATGAATTGTCTCTGCATCGTTATGTTGCCCAAATTATAATATTCATGAAAGATGTTCTGTCTTTCTTCTTCTGACACATTTGCAGAACATTTTAGACGACACTTCTCACCACATGGTGGCCCTACTTTTCTGGCTGAAATGACTTTTTTTAGTTTTTTTGATGTGTAGCTTTGACCTGTGTTTCTTAAACATTTCGCGACTTCTGATTTCCAGTCGTTAATATTTCGTTGTCGTTTACGTGTGAGTTTTTTGTTCAAATCTAAGTTTTCAACCTGAGAGTCTGCAAGTGGAATGATTTCGGCGCAAGAGACGTGTAATGCAGGTGGAATGTTTTCGCGGTGGGCGGAATGTGAACGTGTACTAGAAGCTGATGATGATGAACTGGAATTGGAGGAGCTGGAGCTGGAAGATGAACTTGAATCCGTTGATGATATTGACGCTGATCTATGTCTAAAGTTCGGATCTTTAACGCTGTCATCTGAATCGAAATCGGGTCCATCACTTTTATCGGCTTCACTTAGATCTTCAGTGTTAGATATGCCTAAAATAAAAATTTAAATGATAAATATACCTAAATATAAATAAATGAAGGAATGTAACCTCCCTTCAGATTAGAAAATCATTCAAATATATTCTCACCGTTAATATCCGTAATATTTGCATCGTTTTTCAAACAATTTTCAATAGAACTGGATGCTGGAATACTATTGAAAGGAAAGTCCAAATTGATTCTCAGGCATTTATTTTTATTGCAAAAATAGACAACAATCACAACGCTAATAATTATCATTAGTTGTTAACATTCATTACTTTTTATTTCTACTTAAAAATAATACAGTGTACATACCTTAATTCTTTTTCCAAACAACACTTATACCCCGGGGTCGCGGGACTTATCTCATTACCGTGACCCCGGAATATAAAGGGCTATTGAAGGACACCGTGGATTTTAGTCAGTACAAGTCTGACAGTCCCTCCCGCCCTGCCCGGGGTGGAAGGACTCATTTGATGATTTTACCACGATAAAAAAAAAACAACATTTATACCACAATTTCGGATTTTTAGCACTCGTAAACTACGTCTTATTTCTTCGCCTTTATATCACGGGTTTCGCAGCAAGACTGGCTCGACAATGCTCGCCGTTGCACTCGCGTTTAAAAAAAATCCCCTCTACTACTCGGTGGTAGGGCGCAACGGAGCGGCGAGCGAGTCAGTGTTGCCAGGATGAAAACAGAAAATAAGTATTATAACATTAACAAATTATTATATTATACACCGTGACTTTTTAGTCGTCTTACAAAAGCAGCCCAGTTCATGTATCCAATGACTAGAACACGTTTATAATAAAAAAATATGTATTTAAGAGATTTGAAAAATTTAATTATAAAACTTTAATTGGTTATTATGACACAAGGCGTAGTTAGAAACGCACGAAAATGGAAATGGAATGATCTACCCGACTATTGCGCTGGGTAGGTATACTCTACAGATTGATACGTAAACATTTTAACATGGTGTTTCATATTTCTAATGTACCTATTTAATAAAAATAAAAATTATTATTAACGATTTAAAAAAAAATAAACTCGCCTAGAGGTATTTTAGGTCGGATACATTAAGTGGACGACTTTTGTAAGACTACTAAAAAGTCACGGTGTATATTATAGGCCATGGACATAAAAGTATTTATAACGATTCCTAACTGATTCCTAACAGCTCGGTCATCCTGCAGTTTTAGCGAGTCCCTTCGCTTTAAGTTACTGATAAGTTAAGTAGTGATTTATCTAATCCATTCAATTCAGTTAATTAAATAAGTTGATATAAAGAACAAAATAGCTGAAGCATGACCGATATAATCATCTTGTACAACAGTAAACGATTTATTTATTATATTAACACATAATGTACTCGCAGGTACATTAACATAGGTAGTTTAAGTAAACAACTTTTACTAAAGCAAATACATATCTTAGTCTAGACAACTTAAACTATCTTAACCAGTTATCTTAATCTAGGCAGGTAATTATATTCTAACGTTTATGTGTCTAGTACTGTACTACACAAAGGGAATTGTCCAAACTTGGCCATTTTTGTACGC
Organism: Agrotis exclamationis; assembly: GCA_950005045.1. Lineage (NCBI taxonomy): Eukaryota > Metazoa > Arthropoda > Insecta > Lepidoptera > Noctuidae > Agrotis > Agrotis exclamationis. Next base: position 7,564 of record CATLKN010000027.1, on the reverse strand, counting down.
GATGCTATACAAAAAAATAATTTACCAATATTTTACATTCTATTTTAGTAAACATCTGGTGCAAATAACTTTGTATCAATTGGCATTGTAAAAAAAAACTTATATTTTAGTATTCGATTTGATGCTACACATGAACCGGCTACGGATTTGGTTTCAGTGTTGTCAAATCAAAACTCCATAAACCAACAAAATCAAATCGATTTAAAATACAATGCAATCTCTCCACTATATTGAATATAGTTTTCATTAAATAACATAATAAAAAAAAATCTAATAAACGATATAATTAATAGGACTTCAAAAATGATAAAACTGAGGTTTTATGCATTATTTTTCTGGAGAAATCATAGCAGTATAATCGATTTCAAATGAATCGATATTTAATTGTTTTTTTTTATATGGCAACACGATGCTTAAAAAATGTTGTGTCGAATTCAAAATGACAGTTGTCATTCGCTTTGTTTATTTGCATCGTGAGTGTTGTTTTTGTGAGTTTTATAAAGAACACTAGTTTTTTTTGTAATGGTTTCCGATTCTTCCCTTCATGACGACCCCGACACTTCTATGGACCCCGAACCTTGTATTTACGTCGAACTTGGCATACTTACGGACACCGAACCTCGCACTAACGATAACCCCGGCTTGAATGTGGACATGGATCCCGTGTTACCTTCCGGTGATCTGATGACGGATGAAGTGTCAACGCAGCGATGTGTGAATTGTGGAAGCGATTTATTTCAAAGCAGGAGACACAGTCTCACAACCACTCCCTTCGTTCAACTGCAGTTTATTGCGTGGTAAAATGTGGTAAAAAAAAACCCGCACTGGGCCCGCGTGGTGGATTACGGGCCACTCCCTCTCTCAGAGGAGGCCTGTGTCCCAGCAGTGGGAACATTTATAGGCTGATGATGATGAAAATACAGAGCAGACATATTAGTAGAAAAACATATTTCGTGTACCTATATATTATATGAAAATAACACTGAACGGAGGTCAGCAATAAAACATTATTGCTGCAACTGTATGGTGGGCGGTAAAACAGTAGGTTGCTGTGCACATATTATGACAATTATTTGGTTTTTAAGTTGGACAAGATATCAGGAACATATTATCCGACTCATAACTTATGAATCCGACTAATAAATAAACATAATTAAAAAAAAAAACAAGTTTTATTTCATACATAACCTGTTTCAATTAAATGTTAAAAAAATATCTAAATAAAAATCTTGATACAAAACTAGCTGTAGATCCTCATTCTTACTGATTTGAGCTAATAAATCAATAACATATTATTAGCTGAACTGTTTGTTTAAGAGTGGCCAAAGTCCCATAGAAATTGGACAATTCCCTTTCATGAGTTTTCAGTGCTAACAACACCGCCACCCATCAAAATCATTCAAACGCCAAAAGATCCATGTAACTCTATAATCTCATATTTCAAGAAAGAAACAAAATTACGCTTTTAATCGCTATCAGATTTCTGATCATCATTTGGAGATAAAACGCCATCATCAGAATTTTCGGAGGAATCATAATTTTTATTAAAAACTAACCAAGGTTTAAGTTTATCTATCGCAATAATATTGTTGTAAGGGGGCCGGCCAGACTTGCGTGTCAATGGCGTGTCTTCGATTACAAGTCTGTCATTAGGTAGAAGTTTAATTACGCGATAAGGACCCTGATATTTATTAACTAGTTTTTTTGATTTTCCGTCGCTAGGAACCTCTCTTTTTACACTTACTAGATCGCCCACTGTATAATCATGCTTGCTTTTTCTTTTGGAGTTGAATCTAGCTTTATCTTTTTGTTGCTGTTCTATAATGCGCGTGTTAGATATGGTATATAACCCCTATGTAATAAATAACAATTGTATATTTATCGATTTAAGTTAAGGTTGCAAATAGATACTTACTGAATTTCTAATTTATATAATCAAGTTATAAAATGATTCTACTGTACAAGATTTGTTTACTATTGTGATAGATATGGTATATAGCCCCTATGTAATAAATAATAGCAATATATTTAAAACAACGATCAAGTAATTTCCGAACGAAATCAGTTGATGTTCAAATGTTTATCGAATTATGTCAAGGTTGCAAATAAATCTAATCAAGCTTTAAAATGAATCTACTATACAAGATTTGTTTATTATTGTGTTAAGATATAGTATATAGCCGCTATGTAATAAATAATAATAACAATATATTTAAAACAACGATCAAATGATTTCCGAACGAAATCAGTTGATGTTCAAATATTTATCGAATTATGTCTAGGTTGTAAATAAATACTTACTGAATTTCTTAATTATCTAATCAAGTTTTAAAATGGTTCTACTGAACAAGATTTGTTTATTATTGCTTATTTTATTACTTATTTAACTGCAATATATCGACGATGAAGTGACAAGAACTCCTAACTGACATTTTTGCGATTTTTCATTTTTTACGTAGATACACTTTAAATAATTGTTTGCGTGAGCAGGCAATAGCAGCTAACTTCATATCTTATTTTTTAACGAATTATTATTAACTGACAATAACTATTAAGCAAATGTGCATCAAATTTGCTGACAATATCATCTAAGAAACTAATAACAATAACTAAATAAATAGCCCTAACGTAATTATTTCTGTCAAGATCTCCTATCTTCACTTCTGCTAGATACGTCCTTCCTTTCACGCAGCTACCGGCCGACTGAATGGGCCTGCTTGCGTCTAGGAAGGATAATTCATAGAAATGCGTGAGTGAGACAGATAGAAAGGATCATGCGATATTCGCTTACCTTTTTTCTTCTGTCATTTCGTTTGAATTCGGAGCAAGTTGCAACGTGAAAGTTTGCGGGAAGAGTGTTTTTGTTGTTTTTAAAGTAAATAGTGGGATTTTTGTTATACCAGGTAATTATTTTTTGTTTAATATAATGCTCATACAGTTAAAACTTATACAGAAGTGTTTTCTTCTTGTTTTTTTTTGTAATTGTTAAGGTTAATGAATACGTTTTTCAAATACCTAAGTAGATATTTTAAAGTTGATGAAGTCTTCTCGTTTTTTCCGAGCTATATTAATAAAACTAGCTGCTGCCCGCGACTTCGTACGCGGATTCTGTTGCTTATGCCAGCGGCACGGGGTCGTCAAAATCGAACATCTGATAAGTCTGATGTCCAATTTCAAGAGCCCGGGTAAAAAAATAAATGGGAGTTTTGGCTTGCAGAGTCAAATTTTTATTCATCATCTAAAATTAGTTCTAAACTGTTACCGCCTTTACTGCGTGGAGGTACTCCCAGCTAATGTTATTTTAAAATTATACCTGCAGTGAAATTATTGATAGCTTTGATTTCCACATCAGGTGTTCCAGATCTTCAATTTTCTCATCACGCAGAACAACTCTTGCTAAAATGTCATTCCTATACTTATATGTAGCTGGGCTCTTGGTGTCCCACATCAGGTGTTCCAGTACTTCAATTTTATACGTCAACAGAGAGTGCTCATCAGGCTGAACAACTTTCCCAAGACGTCATTCCTATATTATTTTATAGTGTAGCTGGTCTCTAGGAGTTCCACATCAGGTGTTCCAGATCTTCAATTTTTATACATCAACAGAGAGTGCTCATCAGGCTGAACAACTTTGCTAAGACGTCATTCCTGTAGGTATATGTTATATGTAGCTGGGCTCTTTGTGTTCCACATCAGATGTTCCAGTTCTTCAATTTTTATACGGCAATAGAGAGTACTTATCTGGCTGAACAACTCTTGCTAAGACGTCATTACTGTATATGTTATAGTGTACCTGGGCTCTTGGAGTTCCACATCAGATGTTCCAGATCTTCAATTTTTATACGGGAATAGAGAGTGCTTATCAGGCTGAACAACTCTTGCTAAGACGTCATTACTGTATATGTTATAGTGTAGCTGGGCTCTCGGTGTTCCACATCAGATGTTCCAGATCTTCAATTTTTATACGGCAATAGAGAGTGCTTATCAGGCTGAACAACTCTTGCTAAGACGTCATTACTGTATATGTTATAGTGTAGCTGGGCTCTTGGAGTTCCACATCAGGTGTTCCAGATCTTCAATTTTTATACATCAACAGAGAGTGCTCATCAGGCTGAACAACTTTGCTAAGACGTAATTCCTATATATGTTATGGTGTAGCTGGGCTCTTGGTGTTCTACATCAGGTGTTCCAGATCTTCAATTTTTATACGGAAACAGAGAGTGCTTATCAGGTTGAACAACTCTTGCTAAGACGTCATTCCTGTAGGTATATGTTATATGTAGCTGGGCTCTTTGTGTTCCACATCAGATGTTCCAGTTCTTCAATTTTTATACGGCAATAGAGATTACTTATCAGGCTGAACAACTCTTGCTAAGACGTCATTACTGTATATGTTATAGTGTACCTGGGCTCTTGGAGTTCCACATCAGATGTTCCAGATCTTCAATTTTTATACGGGAATAGAGAGTGCTTATAAGGCTGAACAACTCTTGCTAAGACGTCATTACTGTATATGTTATAGTGTAGCTGGGCTCTCGGTGTTCCACATCAGATGTTCCAGATCTTCAATTTTTATACGGCAATAGAGAGTGCTTATCAGGCTGAACAACTCTTGCTAAGACGTCATTACTGTATATGTTATAGTGTAGCTGGGCTATTGGAGTTCCACATCAGGTGTTCCAGATCTTCAATTTTTATACATCAACAGAGAGTGCTCATCAGGCTGAACAACTTTGCTAAGACGTAATTCCTATATATGTTATGGTGTAGCTGGGCTTTTGGTGTTCTACATCAGGTGTTCCAGATCTTCAATTTTTATACGGAAACAGAGAGTGCTTATCAGGTTGAACAACTCTTGCTAAGACGTCATTCCTGTAGGTATATGTTATATGTAGCTGGGCTCTTTGTGTTCCACATCAGATGTTCCAGTTCTTCAATTTTTATACGGCAATAGAGAGTACTTATCAGGCTGAACAACTCTTGCTAAGACGTCATTACTGTATATGTTATAGTGTACCTGGGCTCTTGGAGTTCCACATCAGATGTTCCAGATCTTCAATTTTTATACGGGAATAGAGAGTGCTTATCAGGCTGAACAACTCTTGCTAAGACGTCATTACTGTATATGTTATAGTGTAGCTGGGCTCTCGGTGTTCCACATCAGATGTTCCACATCTTCAATTTTTATACGGCAATAGAGAGTGCTTATCAGGCTGAACAACTCTTGCTAAGACGTCATTACTGTATATGTTATAGTGTAGCTGGGCTCTTGGAGTTCCACATCAGGTGTTCCAGATCTTCAAATTTATTATCTCAGCAGAAAATGCTCATCACGTGGAACGATTTTTGTTTTGGCACCATGTTTGTATCTCTTATAGTTTAGCTGGTCTATTGCAGTTCTGCACCAGGTGTTCAAGTTTTTAAGATAAATTATAGCCTATATGTTGGCCAGACTTAATACCTATACAACAAAAAAAGAATCATTCAAATCCGTCCAGTACTTTTTGAGTTTATCCCGGACATACATACAGACAAACAGATAAACAGACAAACAGACAAAAATTCTAAAAACTATATTTTTGGCTTCAGTATCGATTGTAGATCACACCCCAAGTATTCTTTTAAAAAAATATTCAATGTACAGTTTTGACTTTCCTACCATTTTATTATATGTATAGATATAGATATACCTGCTGGTGCTCCAACAAACGAGCAGTATTATCGGGATTCCACTCTTGATCTGATGTTGGGGAGGATAGACTCTGACCACATACAGCACACATCAAATCAGAGTGATCAGCCTCCAGATGATCAGGTACAACGGGTTGAATATCTTCATTTGGTGAAATAACCCTAGTTCTTCTAGCTCTTAGCCAACATGGCACACAAGCTTCATCTTCAGAACGAAGCTAAAATAAAAATATAAATAATGAAAAGTTGGCATTTAAAAATGCATGGTGTTAGTGAAAAAATATTTACATTGACTTATTTCTTAGTTTAAATCAAATCAAGATAAATAATTGTTATAAGTTATAATAGGTACATGTTGTTATACCTCTCGTGGTTGGATCCAAGTAGCAACTGTGTTAGCCATTCTTTGTTCTTCTTCATTTGCACCTTCAATCAAAATCCTGCGTCGACTGATTCTTAGTATGGATCGTCCGCATACAACACAAACACTTTGATGGCCTATGCGTCTTCTCGGCATATTATCAGAAGAACGTGGATGAGTAGCTAGCTGCCAACATGCATGGCAAACATGGTCAGCTGGTGTTATCTGGAAATAATGAAGTGACTTTGAGTATGGCTCAACATTGTTTTATATGACTATGACAGTCATACTAATAGAGAAATCACTATTATAACAGTGTTATGCAAACCAAGATAGGCAACCAAGTGTTAGGCAAGTAAACAATACATGTAAAAGACCACTTATGTGTTTGTTAATGTCCAAACACAAAAGTGATCGTTTACAGGACAAATTGTAACATTGCACATTGTTACAACCACAAGTGTTTGTTTTTTTCTTTCAAATATTGTTTAGATTAGTTTTAGCTACATACATATTATTTTAGTATGTTATCGCGTTGTTTAAATGGCAAGTGTACGTTTTAACACGTAAAAGTTATCACTTCGTAACTAGCACACTCGTATGCAAAATGTTATTTGGAAACTACTTACATCTCTAGGATATGTCCACAGCCGAATAGTATTGACGATTTCTTCACTCTCATCAGATAAAGCGTGCCTTCTTATTCGCGACAAGCGAACGTTGCAATTGATGCATTGTAAACTCGTCATCTTAAAGCACGTACACACACAGCACAATTAATAAAGCGTCCTTTCGCGAAAGTACTATCAACAGATAGAGTACGGAGGAGCAGCGGCTCGACTCAACGTAAAAATGGCCAGATAATTTGCTAAATTGCTCAGATGCAGTTAGAAACCACAGTCCAAAACAACAGCAAAGAACTGAACAGTGGAACAGACTGGAAAAGATTTTCGTTCCGTAAGCTGTCAATAAAATAATTGCCAACACAAAAAAACACTAATGGTAAAAAGGTTCCCTTCATTAAATAGGTAGTTAATTATTAAGATTGTATGCAATGATTATTCATTTTAAGGTATAATGTCTAATTGGTTATTATTTACTATTATTTCTATTTTTAAATAATTATTTATCATTTCGAGCCTCGTGATATTTTACAAATGGCAATTTCTAAAAACAGAACTACGTTTAGTTGCGTTTAGTTTATGATTATATTACGTTTAATTACTTGAATCTTTTAAATTGGTATAATTCATTAATCCAGACTTCTAAAAATACGAATGTTTCATGAAAATGAATGGTTTAGTTGCCTTAATAAGTGATATAAATTCTTTCACCAAACAACAAAAAAGTACGTTGTACGAGTCCTGCCGTTTGCCTTTGACTTCGAACTAAACGGGCCAAATTCTTAATAAGACAGTAATGGGAATTTGTATCATTTTCTAAATACAATAAGTGAATGCTCCTAGATTTTTTATTAATTGATTTATATAATGGTCCTATAATGGTTTTATT